>OY292339.1:0-55000 GCA_958496145.1 Heliothis peltigera | reverse complement strand
CGATCGGCTTGCAGTCTTATCCCCCTCTTCATCTCATATAACGCTGCTGCTTCTTGTATTCTGATGTCGAGGGGGAGTATCCCCGCCAGCACGAGTGCCGAATGAAGTGAAACGGTGCGGTAGGATCCGCACAGTTTCTGAGCGAACCCTCGCTGGACTGAATTTAGGTGCTTCTGCACCCCGAGCTTCCTGGCTGCCGGCGCCCAAGCGCTGGCTGCGTACAGGACCACCGGTTCCACTACCGCCGTATAAATACTGCGGATCACTTCGGGGTGTAAACCCCAGCTCACTTTTGCCGCTCTGGACAACTGTTTGTACAGGTTTATTGCCTTTTTACAAACGTTTGCGACGTGGGTGTTGAAAGTGAGCTTGTGATCCACAGTCAGCCCCAGTATTTTAATTTCCGTGGACATGCCAATGGCGACCCCGCCCATGCTCAGGAGTGGGACATCGTACTTCAGCTTCCTTGTTACGACCATGGCGCATGTTTTGTGTGGCGCAAACTTCAGCTTGTTTCTGATGCCCCACGCCCGAACATACTCGAGGGCGGCATTGGCCTGTCTCTGGATCTCCAGTGCTGTATCCCCGCTGAAAATGAGGACGACGTCGTCAGCAAAAGCTTGGCAGTAGTCGCCTCGCTGTTCCAGACCTTTCAGCAAGGGATCCAGCACTAGGTTCCAAAGGATGGGACCTCCAATCGACCCCTGCACACACCCCTTGTTCGTGTCACGTCTGCACTCAGCCCCTGCGTATCTGACCCGGACACTCCTGTCGCTGAGGTAGCTGTCCATCATCCGCCTTATGTTCACCGGGCAACTTTCCTCCGCCAGTCTGGTTCTGATGGCTGGCCACCATGCGCTGTCGAAGGCTCCCTCTATATCCAGGGAAACAACAGTGATCAGTTTCTTTGCGTTAAGATTTTCCTTGATATGTTGCATCATGGTGTAGAGGGAGTCTTCGGTGCTTTTTTGTGGCATAAATCCAAACTGGCGAGTACTGAGCCGCGGGACCAGATGCCATTTAAGACGAGCTACCAACAGCTTTTCCAGGACTTTGCCCAGGACAGGCAGGAGGCCGATTGGCCTGTAGGACTTCGGGGTGGTGTAGGAGTCCTTCCCGGGTTTTCGGAGGACTACCACTGTTGCCTCTTTCCAGACTCCGGGGAAGTGTCCTTGTTCGAGGCATTTATTTGCCAACGCAAGGAAGACCCCCGGGTCATGGAAGATGGCCTGGGCGCAAATATCGGCCGTAAGACCATCCGCCCCAGGTGCCTTTTTAGGGTTGAAACTTTCCACCGCCGTTTTCAGTTCTTGTAGCGTGAACGGTGGGTCATGGTGTTCATCATGCGCCCACTCGTTCGAACGATTGGCTGCTTCACGGGTACGGCGGTGGTCGTCGGTTTCACCGTCTTCCAGATCCCTGGGGTAGAAGGTCTCCGCCAGCAGCTGCGCAGAGTCTTCGGCACTCAGTGGCAATCCATCCATTACTAGAGGCACATCCTCACTCCTTTTGGCGGTTTGTCCGATGATCCTGTATATACCCTCCCATACTCCCTCCCTGTCCTGCTTTTCGCAGAATTTCTTCCAGCTCTGGACTTGAGCTTTTTTCGCCTGGAGCTCATATAGCTCTTTTGCTTGCAGGTACTCTTCCACGACGCTTTGTCTCCGGACAGGCGCGGCGCAGCGAATACGGCGTCTCTTTGTGTTGACCTCCCTCTTCATATCAGCGAGCTCGGTTGTCCACCACGGTATTTTTATTGGTTTTTTATTATTAATTTTTTGTATTATTAAATCACTAGTTGTTACTATAATATTGACATAATTTTGCGTTAAAGTTTCTAATTGTGTTGTGTTACTAATTTTTTCTATATTAAAGGCGTTAATATGATTCAAAAGCTGTAATTGGGCCAGTTTCTCATGAAATTGGCTCCAATTTGCTTTTTTGGTGTTATATTTTCTGGTCGTTCTGCTGATATTAATGCCTTTTGATTTTTTCAGATTAATTTTGAAAACAATACCGTTGTGGTCCGAGCTCGTGATGCCGCTCTCGACTCTCCAGCCCTCGATTAGGCTGAGGAGTCCCTCCGAGCAGGCTGTGAGGTCAACATAGCTGCTATACTGCCTTCCCCCTCTCAGGGTGTCAAATGTCGGAGTATCGCCGATGTTGAGCACCTGCAAGCCTATTTCCTCCAGGCATCCAGAGACCGCTTCGCCCCTGCCGTCGATGATAGAGCCCCCCCACCAGGTGCTCTTTGCATTTGCGTCACCCCCGATTAGGATGTTTAGTTGACCCATTTCCTCCCGAATCTGCCTGAGGTGCTCCAGGTATGGCTCTATGGGCTGGTCCGGTTCAAAGTAGAAGGAGACCACTGCGATCTCCCAGGCGCGGGTACGGATCCTTACCACCGTGATGTTGTTGGTGGTAAGTTTCGGACACTGTGTTACATCTAAATCTTGGTCAAAGACGGCTATTGCCGCCTTCACAGTTCCTTCTCCTTGATCCGCGCACTGGAAGATTCGCACTCCACGGTAGTCTCGCATCTTCCGGATCCCGCCCACGTACGGCTCCTGGAGCAAAGCCAGAGCGACCTTCCTCTCGCTTGCCACTATGAGGAGTTCTTGGGTGGCAAGGTTTTTCCTCTGCAGATTGGCTTGGACAAACAAGTACTTTGGGTCTGATCGGGGGTGACCGCCTCCATTGTTAGTTCCGGGCGTGGTAGGCTCAACCTTAGCAATAAGCTACGGACAGGCGGGACAGTGCATCCCATTTGACACGCACGGGACACTCGCTGTCGAAGGCGTTGTGGTTCACTTTTGATATCTTGGCCAGGACACAGTTTCGGCATTTGGGGGTCTCGGCTGCAAGTCGGGAGGGACAGTCTGCTCGCAGATGGAGGTCTCCACAATGGATGCAGACGTCGGCTGTTTCCGTGCACAGTTTGCGACTGTGACCGTAACGAAGACAGCGCGTGCACTGCACCAGCGGCGACTGATCCAGTACACGCACTCTCTGCAGGTCGATGTGCAGTCTTCCCGCCGACGTCAGCCTCTGCCATAGCGCTGGTGACACCTGCAGGATGATGTGGCAAGTGTGAGCGTTCCTCGTCCTTCGACGGTACTTAATAGTGATTCTCACATCTCCTACTGGTATATCTCCAATCAGGTGGTGGTTTTGGCGCTTTAGAGCCAGGATGACCTCCTCGTCAGAGTGGCAAGAGAGGACGTCCCTGATGATAACAAGTGGGTCCTTGTTCTTTGCCTCCTCCACTACTAGGTTTCCCGTCCCTCTTATCCTATCCGCAGTCTTCTCCATTTCCTCACGGGACCCGAAGCCGATGACCACCTTCTGGTCTCTGACTTTTCTAAGCCTGTCGACGCGCGTGCCTTCATTCTTTGCGTCGACTGCCGTCCTCAGCTTTTCGATAATCCCTTCACTGGTGTCCTGTTCATTGGTTGATGATACGATCACCGAGTGAAGGGGTTCCCGCTTTGGCATTTTGGAGGTTGCGGCAATCTCGGCGAAACTTGGTCCCTGACCAGCAACGTAGCGCGGCGTGTCTTTTAATTTCTCCGTCAGAGCCTGCGTATGCTGCTTGCATTCCTCCAGGGCCTGGTTATGACTCCGGAGGGACTCCATGAGCTGCTTTACAAGCTCTGTCGGGGCTTCCATTGGTGGCGTAGGAGAGCTCTGCGGTTTTTGCGGCTCCGCAGTTGTTTCCGACTCGGTAGCATACTTTTTATTCTCATCTGCCTCTTTTACTAGATGGTATAGCCTCTCTGCCGTTTTGTTAATTTCATAGGCTATCTCTTTTTTCAGGTTACGAGAGCTCACCACCTGCATTTTAATCTTTGAGACGCAGGCTTTTGCCTCGGAGATTCTATTTACGTACCGAGTCGGTTGTTTAGGCTGCGAAGTGAGTGGCGATGGGCTATCTATAGTTTCGGGCCTCGTCTCCTGTGGATTCAGTGCCTTTGGCTTAAGTTTGGGGGGAGATTTCTTGGGGGTCTTTTTCGGGGGAGATGGTGTTTTATAAGGTTGGATCTCGCTGAGCTTCTCAGCCTCTTTCTGTCCAACACTGTCCCCGAATGAAGGCCCAGCCTCTGCTGCAAATAAGTTCCCCGAATCCACAGTGTCCGTTTTGGATTTTGCCTTTTTTACTACCGGTGTTCTGATGCCGAACATTTTGCCGGGGGTTCGGGTTAAATCCCTGTAAAGGGGGGATTAACAAATCAACTTAAATAATTTATAATAAAACTGTAATTAAAAGTGGTCAGTAAAATTTTTGGTGTAAACCAAGTCTATTATATAAAAATAGTGACACCTGTTGATTTTAGTCAAGTTAAGTTTAATTAACAGGTGTCTTGTTTCTTAAATATAAAACCTAAAACTAGGTGTAACGGTCAATAGACTCGTTGCACGTCTTGACACTTTACTGCACTGACTCAGTTCCGTTATGCGATCTGATTTGATCCCTGTAAAGAGGGGATCAAACTTGATGCATATGTAACAAGTCGTGATTAAAACTGAGTCACTTTTAAAAGAGTTGCCGATTGTTAAGTAGGTCCCTGATAAGGTATCGGAGGCCCGATGAGAGGGAATTTATTTTCTTCAGTCTCAGATGAACCGGGGAACAATTTTCGGTCAAAAAATATTTTTCCAAAAACTGACCCAAAAATTCCCTCCTATTCTTATAGTAATTTTTAAGTTTTTACTATCGCGTCTAAAGGGCGGGTGGGTGGGGCAATTTTTGACGTTCGGTGTGAGCTAGAGGGTCGTGCGATACCTCAAAAGAAGCGTCTCGACGAGCCCTAGCCTTAGGTACGGAAGTTATAAAATAGAGAAGAGGAAAATTTTTAAGTTTTCGTCGAAAAACCTAAAATTTTGTCGATTTTTTATAGAAAATTGAAAATTTTGACGTCCAAACCTAACTCCAAAGGCGCAAAGCGGACTCCGGAAGGTAGGTAGGAAGGGTAAGTATCTAAATATGTAGTTTAGTTAAAATCTATCGAAGGAATTTTGAAAAAATAATTAATTTGTCTTTTTTCTTAGGTCAAAAAAGTGGGGTAGTCAAAAAATGACGTCACACCAGTGATATGTCAAATTTGAAGGGTTGATGCGTGCCTACAAGCCTGTTGTACGTGATAAACGCAAAAAACCGCTTCAAAATCGGCCTCCTTGAACAAAAGTTATCAAGGGTGTTAGTTTTCTTACGTGGACTTAGGTGGATTTTGGCGTCTCACGGTAAGTATGAAAATCGGTTGTGCGGCAAATTTTTGACGTTCGGTGTGAGCTAGAGGGTCGTGCGATACCTCAAAAGAAGCGTCTCGACGAGCCCTAGCCTTAGGTACGGAAGTTATAAAATAGAGAAGAGGAAAATTTTTAAGTTTTCGTCGAAAAACCTAAAATTTTGTCGATTTTTTATAGAAAATTGAAAATTTTGACGTCCAAACCTAACTCCAAAGGCGCAAAGCGGACTCCGGAAGGTAGGTAGGAAGGGTAAGTATCTAAATATGTAGTTTAGTTAAAATCTATCGAAGGAATTTTGAAAAAATAATTAATTTGTCTTTTTTCTTAGGTCAAAAAAGTGGGGTAGTCAAAAAATGACGTCACACCAGTGATATGTCAAATTTGAAGGGTTGATGCGTGCCTACGAGCCTGTTGTACGTGATAAACGCAAAAAACCGCTTCAAAATCGGCCTCCTTGAACAAAAGTTATCAAGGGTGTTAGTTTTCTTACGTGGACTTAGGTGGATTTTGGCGTCTCACGGTAAGTATGAAAATCGGTTGTGCGGCAAATTTTTGACGTTCGGTGTGAGCTAGAGGGTCGTGCGATACCTCAAAAGAAGCGTCTCGACGAGCCCTAGCCTTAGGTACGGAAGTTATAAAATAGAGAAGAGGAAAATTTTTAAGTTTTCGTCGAAAAACCTAAAATTTTGTCGATTTTTTATAGAAAATTGAAAATTTTGACGTCCAAACCTAACTCCAAAGGCGCAAAGCGGACTCCGGAAGGTAGGTAGGAAGGGTAAGTATCTAAATATGTAGTTTAGTTAAAATCTATCGAAGGAATTTTGAAAAAATAATTAATTTGTCTTTTTTCTTAGGTCAAAAAAGTGGGGTAGTCAAAAAATGACGTCACACCAGTGATATGTCAAATTTGAAGGGTTGATGCGTGCCTACAAGCCTGTTGTACGTGATAAACGCAAAAAACCGCTTCAAAATCGGCCTCCTTGAACAAAAGTTATCAAGGGTGTTAGTTTTCTTACGTGGACTTAGGTGGATTTTGGCGTCTCACGGTAAGTATGAAAATCGGTTGTGCGGCAAATTTTTGACGTTCGGTGTGAGCTAGAGGGTCGTGCGATACCTCAAAAGAAGCGTCTCGACGAGCCCTAGCCTTAGGTACGGAAGTTATAAAATAGAGAAGAGGAAAATTTTTAAGTTTTCGTCGAAAAACCTAAAATTTTGTCGATTTTTTATAGAAAATTGAAAATTTTGACGTCCAAACCTAACTCCAAAGGCGCAAAGCGGACTCCGGAAGGTAGGTAGGAAGGGTAAGTATCTAAATATGTAGTTTAGTTAAAATCTATCGAAGGAATTTTGAAAAAATAATTAATTTGTCTTTTTTCTTAGGTCAAAAAAGTGGGGTAGTCAAAAAATGACGTCACACCAGTGATATGTCAAATTTGAAGGGTTGATGCGTGCCTACAAGCCTGTTGTACGTGATAAACGCAAAAAACCGCTTCAAAATCGGCCTCCTTGAACAAAAGTTATCAAGGGTGTTAGTTTTCTTACGTGGACTTAGGTGGATTTTGGCGTCTCACGGTAAGTATGAAAATCGGTTGTGCGGCAAATTTTTGACGTTCGGTGTGAGCTAGAGGGTCGTGCGATACCTCAAAAGAAGCGTCTCGACGAGCCCTAGCCTTAGGTACGGAAGTTATAAAATAGAGAAGAGGAAAATTTTTAAGTTTTCGTCGAAAAACCTAAAATTTTGTCGATTTTTTATAGAAAATTGAAAATTTTGACGTCCAAACCTAACTCCAAAGGCGCAAAGCGGACTCCGGAAGGTAGGTAGGAAGGGTAAGTATCTAAATATGTAGTTTAGTTAAAATCTATCGAAGGAATTTTGAAAAAATAATTAATTTGTCTTTTTTCTTAGGTCAAAAAAGTGGGGTAGTCAAAAAATGACGTCACACCAGTGATATGTCAAATTTGAAGGGTTGATGCGTGCCTACGAGCCTGTTGTACGTGATAAACGCAAAAAACCGCTTCAAAATCGGCCTCCTTGAACAAAAGTTATCAAGGGTGTTAGTTTTCTTACGTGGACTTAGGTGGATTTTGGCGTCTCACGGTAAGTATGAAAATCGGTTGTGCGGCAAATTTTTGACGTTCGGTGTGAGCTAGAGGGTCGTGCGATACCTCAAAAGAAGCGTCTCGACGAGCCCTAGCCTTAGGTACGGAAGTTATAAAATAGAGAAGAGGAAAATTTTTAAGTTTTCGTCGAAAAACCTAAAATTTTGTCGATTTTTTATAGAAAATTGAAAATTTTGACGTCCAAACCTAACTCCAAAGGCGCAAAGCGGACTCCGGAAGGTAGGTAGGAAGGGTAAGTATCTAAATATGTAGTTTAGTTAAAATCTATCGAAGGAATTTTGAAAAAATAATTAATTTGTCTTTTTTCTTAGGTCAAAAAAGTGGGGTAGTCAAAAAATGACGTCACACCAGTGATATGTCAAATTTGAAGGGTTGATGCGTGCCTACAAGCCTGTTGTACGTGATAAACGCAAAAAACCGCTTCAAAATCGGCCTCCTTGAACAAAAGTTATCAAGGGTGTTAGTTTTCTTACGTGGACTTAGGTGGATTTTGGCGTCTCACGGTAAGTATGAAAATCGGTTGTGCGGCAAATTTTTGACGTTCGGTGTGAGCTAGAGGGTCGTGCGATACCTCAAAAGAAGCGTCTCGACGAGCCCTAGCCTTAGGTACGGAAGTTATAAAATAGAGAAGAGGAAAATTTTTAAGTTTTCGTCGAAAAACCTAAAATTTTGTCGATTTTTTATAGAAAATTGAAAATTTTGACGTCCAAACCTAACTCCAAAGGCGCAAAGCGGACTCCGGAAGGTAGGTAGGAAGGGTAAGTATCTAAATATGTAGTTTAGTTAAAATCTATCGAAGGAATTTTGAAAAAATAATTAATTTGTCTTTTTTCTTAGGTCAAAAAAGTGGGGTAGTCAAAAAATGACGTCACACCAGTGATATGTCAAATTTGAAGGGTTGATGCGTGCCTACAAGCCTGTTGTACGTGATAAACGCAAAAAACCGCTTCAAAATCGGCCTCCTTGAACAAAAGTTATCAAGGGTGTTAGTTTTCTTACGTGGACTTAGGTGGATTTTGGCGTCTCACGGTAAGTATGAAAATCGGTTGTGCGGCAAATTTTTGACGTTCGGTGTGAGCTAGAGGGTCGTGCGATACCTCAAAAGAAGCGTCTCGACGAGCCCTAGCCTTAGGTACGGAAGTTATAAAATAGAGAAGAGGAAAATTTTTAAGTTTTCGTCGAAAAACCTAAAATTTTGTCGATTTTTTATAGAAAATTGAAAATTTTGACGTCCAAACCTAACTCCAAAGGCGCAAAGCGGACTCCGGAAGGTAGGTAGGAAGGGTAAGTATCTAAATATGTAGTTTAGTTAAAATCTATCGAAGGAATTTTGAAAAAATAATTAATTTGTCTTTTTTCTTAGGTCAAAAAAGTGGGGTAGTCAAAAAATGACGTCACACCAGTGATATGTCAAATTTGAAGGGTTGATGCGTGCCTACGAGCCTGTTGTACGTGATAAACGCAAAAAACCGCTTCAAAATCGGCCTCCTTGAACAAAAGTTATCAAGGGTGTTAGTTTTCTTACGTGGACTTAGGTGGATTTTGGCGTCTCACGGTAAGTATGAAAATCGGTTGTGCGGCAAATTTTTGACGTTCGGTGTGAGCTAGAGGGTCGTGCGATACCTCAAAAGAAGCGTCTCGACGAGCCCTAGCCTTAGGTACGGAAGTTATAAAATAGAGAAGAGGAAAATTTTTAAGTTTTCGTCGAAAAACCTAAAATTTTGTCGATTTTTTATAGAAAATTGAAAATTTTGACGTCCAAACCTAACTCCAAAGGCGCAAAGCGGACTCCGGAAGGTAGGTAGGAAGGGTAAGTATCTAAATATGTAGTTTAGTTAAAATCTATCGAAGGAATTTTGAAAAAATAATTAATTTGTCTTTTTTCTTAGGTCAAAAAAGTGGGGTAGTCAAAAAATGACGTCACACCAGTGATATGTCAAATTTGAAGGGTTGATGCGTGCCTACAAGCCTGTTGTACGTGATAAACGCAAAAAACCGCTTCAAAATCGGCCTCCTTGAACAAAAGTTATCAAGGGTGTTAGTTTTCTTACGTGGACTTAGGTGGATTTTGGCGTCTCACGGTAAGTATGAAAATCGGTTGTGCGGCAAATTTTTGACGTTCGGTGTGAGCTAGAGGGTCGTGCGATACCTCAAAAGAAGCGTCTCGACGAGCCCTAGCCTTAGGTACGGAAGTTATAAAATAGAGAAGAGGAAAATTTTTAAGTTTTCGTCGAAAAACCTAAAATTTTGTCGATTTTTTATAGAAAATTGAAAATTTTGACGTCCAAACCTAACTCCAAAGGCGCAAAGCGGACTCCGGAAGGTAGGTAGGAAGGGTAAGTATCTAAATATGTAGTTTAGTTAAAATCTATCGAAGGAATTTTGAAAAAATAATTAATTTGTCTTTTTTCTTAGGTCAAAAAAGTGGGGTAGTCAAAAAATGACGTCACACCAGTGATATGTCAAATTTGAAGGGTTGATGCGTGCCTACAAGCCTGTTGTACGTGATAAACGCAAAAAACCGCTTCAAAATCGGCCTCCTTGAACAAAAGTTATCAAGGGTGTTAGTTTTCTTACGTGGACTTAGGTGGATTTTGGCGTCTCACGGTAAGTATGAAAATCGGTTGTGCGGCAAATTTTTGACGTTCGGTGTGAGCTAGAGGGTCGTGCGATACCTCAAAAGAAGCGTCTCGACGAGCCCTAGCCTTAGGTACGGAAGTTATAAAATAGAGAAGAGGAAAATTTTTAAGTTTTCGTCGAAAAACCTAAAATTTTGTCGATTTTTTATAGAAAATTGAAAATTTTGACGTCCAAACCTAACTCCAAAGGCGCAAAGCGGACTCCGGAAGGTAGGTAGGAAGGGTAAGTATCTAAATATGTAGTTTAGTTAAAATCTATCGAAGGAATTTTGAAAAAATAATTAATTTGTCTTTTTTCTTAGGTCAAAAAAGTGGGGTAGTCAAAAAATGACGTCACACCAGTGATATGTCAAATTTGAAGGGTTGATGCGTGCCTACAAGCCTGTTGTACGTGATAAACGCAAAAAACCGCTTCAAAATCGGCCTCCTTGAACAAAAGTTATCAAGGGTGTTAGTTTTCTTACGTGGACTTAGGTGGATTTTGGCGTCTCACGGTAAGTATGAAAATCGGTTGTGCGGCAAATTTTTGACGTTCGGTGTGAGCTAGAGGGTCGTGCGATACCTCAAAAGAAGCGTCTCGACGAGCCCTAGCCTTAGGTACGGAAGTTATAAAATAGAGAAGAGGAAAATTTTTAAGTTTTCGTCGAAAAACCTAAAATTTTGTCGATTTTTTATAGAAAATTGAAAATTTTGACGTCCAAACCTAACTCCAAAGGCGCAAAGCGGACTCCGGAAGGTAGGTAGGAAGGGTAAGTATCTAAATATGTAGTTTAGTTAAAATCTATCGAAGGAATTTTGAAAAAATAATTAATTTGTCTTTTTTCTTAGGTCAAAAAAGTGGGGTAGTCAAAAAATGACGTCACACCAGTGATATGTCAAATTTGAAGGGTTGATGCGTGCCTACGAGCCTGTTGTACGTGATAAACGCAAAAAACCGCTTCAAAATCGGCCTCCTTGAACAAAAGTTATCAAGGGTGTTAGTTTTCTTACGTGGACTTAGGTGGATTTTGGCGTCTCACGGTAAGTATGAAAATCGGTTGTGCGGCAAATTTTTGACGTTCGGTGTGAGCTAGAGGGTCGTGCGATACCTCAAAAGAAGCGTCTCGACGAGCCCTAGCCTTAGGTACGGAAGTTATAAAATAGAGAAGAGGAAAATTTTTAAGTTTTCGTCGAAAAACCTAAAATTTTGTCGATTTTTTATAGAAAATTGAAAATTTTGACGTCCAAACCTAACTCCAAAGGCGCAAAGCGGACTCCGGAAGGTAGGTAGGAAGGGTAAGTATCTAAATATGTAGTTTAGTTAAAATCTATCGAAGGAATTTTGAAAAAATAATTAATTTGTCTTTTTTCTTAGGTCAAAAAAGTGGGGTAGTCAAAAAATGACGTCACACCAGTGATATGTCAAATTTGAAGGGTTGATGCGTGCCTACAAGCCTGTTGTACGTGATAAACGCAAAAAACCGCTTCAAAATCGGCCTCCTTGAACAAAAGTTATCAAGGGTGTTAGTTTTCTTACGTGGACTTAGGTGGATTTTGGCGTCTCACGGTAAGTATGAAAATCGGTTGTGCGGCAAATTTTTGACGTTCGGTGTGAGCTAGAGGGTCGTGCGATACCTCAAAAGAAGCGTCTCGACGAGCCCTAGCCTTAGGTACGGAAGTTATAAAATAGAGAAGAGGAAAATTTTTAAGTTTTCGTCGAAAAACCTAAAATTTTGTCGATTTTTTATAGAAAATTGAAAATTTTGACGTCCAAACCTAACTCCAAAGGCGCAAAGCGGACTCCGGAAGGTAGGTAGGAAGGGTAAGTATCTAAATATGTAGTTTAGTTAAAATCTATCGAAGGAATTTTGAAAAAATAATTAATTTGTCTTTTTTCTTAGGTCAAAAAAGTGGGGTAGTCAAAAAATGACGTCACACCAGTGATATGTCAAATTTGAAGGGTTGATGCGTGCCTACAAGCCTGTTGTACGTGATAAACGCAAAAAACCGCTTCAAAATCGGCCTCCTTGAACAAAAGTTATCAAGGGTGTTAGTTTTCTTACGTGGACTTAGGTGGATTTTGGCGTCTCACGGTAAGTATGAAAATCGGTTGTGCGGCAAATTTTTGACGTTCGGTGTGAGCTAGAGGGTCGTGCGATACCTCAAAAGAAGCGTCTCGACGAGCCCTAGCCTTAGGTACGGAAGTTATAAAATAGAGAAGAGGAAAATTTTTAAGTTTTCGTCGAAAAACCTAAAATTTTGTCGATTTTTTATAGAAAATTGAAAATTTTGACGTCCAAACCTAACTCCAAAGGCGCAAAGCGGACTCCGGAAGGTAGGTAGGAAGGGTAAGTATCTAAATATGTAGTTTAGTTAAAATCTATCGAAGGAATTTTGAAAAAATAATTAATTTGTCTTTTTTCTTAGGTCAAAAAAGTGGGGTAGTCAAAAAATGACGTCACACCAGTGATATGTCAAATTTGAAGGGTTGATGCGTGCCTACGAGCCTGTTGTACGTGATAAACGCAAAAAACCGCTTCAAAATCGGCCTCCTTGAACAAAAGTTATCAAGGGTGTTAGTTTTCTTACGTGGACTTAGGTGGATTTTGGCGTCTCACGGTAAGTATGAAAATCGGTTGTGCGGCAAATTTTTGACGTTCGGTGTGAGCTAGAGGGTCGTGCGATACCTCAAAAGAAGCGTCTCGACGAGCCCTAGCCTTAGGTACGGAAGTTATAAAATAGAGAAGAGGAAAATTTTTAAGTTTTCGTCGAAAAACCTAAAATTTTGTCGATTTTTTATAGAAAATTGAAAATTTTGACGTCCAAACCTAACTCCAAAGGCGCAAAGCGGACTCCGGAAGGTAGGTAGGAAGGGTAAGTATCTAAATATGTAGTTTAGTTAAAATCTATCGAAGGAATTTTGAAAAAATAATTAATTTGTCTTTTTTCTTAGGTCAAAAAAGTGGGGTAGTCAAAAAATGACGTCACACCAGTGATATGTCAAATTTGAAGGGTTGATGCGTGCCTACAAGCCTGTTGTACGTGATAAACGCAAAAAACCGCTTCAAAATCGGCCTCCTTGAACAAAAGTTATCAAGGGTGTTAGTTTTCTTACGTGGACTTAGGTGGATTTTGGCGTCTCACGGTAAGTATGAAAATCGGTTGTGCGGCAAATTTTTGACGTTCGGTGTGAGCTAGAGGGTCGTGCGATACCTCAAAAGAAGCGTCTCGACGAGCCCTAGCCTTAGGTACGGAAGTTATAAAATAGAGAAGAGGAAAATTTTTAAGTTTTCGTCGAAAAACCTAAAATTTTGTCGATTTTTTATAGAAAATTGAAAATTTTGACGTCCAAACCTAACTCCAAAGGCGCAAAGCGGACTCCGGAAGGTAGGTAGGAAGGGTAAGTATCTAAATATGTAGTTTAGTTAAAATCTATCGAAGGAATTTTGAAAAAATAATTAATTTGTCTTTTTTCTTAGGTCAAAAAAGTGGGGTAGTCAAAAAATGACGTCACACCAGTGATATGTCAAATTTGAAGGGTTGATGCGTGCCTACGAGCCTGTTGTACGTGATAAACGCAAAAAACCGCTTCAAAATCGGCCTCCTTGAACAAAAGTTATCAAGGGTGTTAGTTTTCTTACGTGGACTTAGGTGGATTTTGGCGTCTCACGGTAAGTATGAAAATCGGTTGTGCGGCAAATTTTTGACGTTCGGTGTGAGCTAGAGGGTCGTGCGATACCTCAAAAGAAGCGTCTCGACGAGCCCTAGCCTTAGGTACGGAAGTTATAAAATAGAGAAGAGGAAAATTTTTAAGTTTTCGTCGAAAAACCTAAAATTTTGTCGATTTTTTATAGAAAATTGAAAATTTTGACGTCCAAACCTAACTCCAAAGGCGCAAAGCGGACTCCGGAAGGTAGGTAGGAAGGGTAAGTATCTAAATATGTAGTTTAGTTAAAATCTATCGAAGGAATTTTGAAAAAATAATTAATTTGTCTTTTTTCTTAGGTCAAAAAAGTGGGGTAGTCAAAAAATGACGTCACACCAGTGATATGTCAAATTTGAAGGGTTGATGCGTGCCTACAAGCCTGTTGTACGTGATAAACGCAAAAAACCGCTTCAAAATCGGCCTCCTTGAACAAAAGTTATCAAGGGTGTTAGTTTTCTTACGTGGACTTAGGTGGATTTTGGCGTCTCACGGTAAGTATGAAAATCGGTTGTGCGGCAAATTTTTGACGTTCGGTGTGAGCTAGAGGGTCGTGCGATACCTCAAAAGAAGCGTCTCGACGAGCCCTAGCCTTAGGTACGGAAGTTATAAAATAGAGAAGAGGAAAATTTTTAAGTTTTCGTCGAAAAACCTAAAATTTTGTCGATTTTTTATAGAAAATTGAAAATTTTGACGTCCAAACCTAACTCCAAAGGCGCAAAGCGGACTCCGGAAGGTAGGTAGGAAGGGTAAGTATCTAAATATGTAGTTTAGTTAAAATCTATCGAAGGAATTTTGAAAAAATAATTAATTTGTCTTTTTTCTTAGGTCAAAAAAGTGGGGTAGTCAAAAAATGACGTCACACCAGTGATATGTCAAATTTGAAGGGTTGATGCGTGCCTACAAGCCTGTTGTACGTGATAAACGCAAAAAACCGCTTCAAAATCGGCCTCCTTGAACAAAAGTTATCAAGGGTGTTAGTTTTCTTACGTGGACTTAGGTGGATTTTGGCGTCTCACGGTAAGTATGAAAATCGGTTGTGCGGCAAATTTTTGACGTTCGGTGTGAGCTAGAGGGTCGTGCGATACCTCAAAAGAAGCGTCTCGACGAGCCCTAGCCTTAGGTACGGAAGTTATAAAATAGAGAAGAGGAAAATTTTTAAGTTTTCGTCGAAAAACCTAAAATTTTGTCGATTTTTTATAGAAAATTGAAAATTTTGACGTCCAAACCTAACTCCAAAGGCGCAAAGCGGACTCCGGAAGGTAGGTAGGAAGGGTAAGTATCTAAATATGTAGTTTAGTTAAAATCTATCGAAGGAATTTTGAAAAAATAATTAATTTGTCTTTTTTCTTAGGTCAAAAAAGTGGGGTAGTCAAAAAATGACGTCACACCAGTGATATGTCAAATTTGAAGGGTTGATGCGTGCCTACGAGCCTGTTGTACGTGATAAACGCAAAAAACCGCTTCAAAATCGGCCTCCTTGAACAAAAGTTATCAAGGGTGTTAGTTTTCTTACGTGGACTTAGGTGGATTTTGGCGTCTCACGGTAAGTATGAAAATCGGTTGTGCGGCAAATTTTTGACGTTCGGTGTGAGCTAGAGGGTCGTGCGATACCTCAAAAGAAGCGTCTCGACGAGCCCTAGCCTTAGGTACGGAAGTTATAAAATAGAGAAGAGGAAAATTTTTAAGTTTTCGTCGAAAAACCTAAAATTTTGTCGATTTTTTATAGAAAATTGAAAATTTTGACGTCCAAACCTAACTCCAAAGGCGCAAAGCGGACTCCGGAAGGTAGGTAGGAAGGGTAAGTATCTAAATATGTAGTTTAGTTAAAATCTATCGAAGGAATTTTGAAAAAATAATTAATTTGTCTTTTTTCTTAGGTCAAAAAAGTGGGGTAGTCAAAAAATGACGTCACACCAGTGATATGTCAAATTTGAAGGGTTGATGCGTGCCTACAAGCCTGTTGTACGTGATAAACGCAAAAAACCGCTTCAAAATCGGCCTCCTTGAACAAAAGTTATCAAGGGTGTTAGTTTTCTTACGTGGACTTAGGTGGATTTTGGCGTCTCACGGTAAGTATGAAAATCGGTTGTGCGGCAAATTTTTGACGTTCGGTGTGAGCTAGAGGGTCGTGCGATACCTCAAAAGAAGCGTCTCGACGAGCCCTAGCCTTAGGTACGGAAGTTATAAAATAGAGAAGAGGAAAATTTTTAAGTTTTCGTCGAAAAACCTAAAATTTTGTCGATTTTTTATAGAAAATTGAAAATTTTGACGTCCAAACCTAACTCCAAAGGCGCAAAGCGGACTCCGGAAGGTAGGTAGGAAGGGTAAGTATCTAAATATGTAGTTTAGTTAAAATCTATCGAAGGAATTTTGAAAAAATAATTAATTTGTCTTTTTTCTTAGGTCAAAAAAGTGGGGTAGTCAAAAAATGACGTCACACCAGTGATATGTCAAATTTGAAGGGTTGATGCGTGCCTACAAGCCTGTTGTACGTGATAAACGCAAAAAACCGCTTCAAAATCGGCCTCCTTGAACAAAAGTTATCAAGGGTGTTAGTTTTCTTACGTGGACTTAGGTGGATTTTGGCGTCTCACGGTAAGTATGAAAATCGGTTGTGCGGCAAATTTTTGACGTTCGGTGTGAGCTAGAGGGTCGTGCGATACCTCAAAAGAAGCGTCTCGACGAGCCCTAGCCTTAGGTACGGAAGTTATAAAATAGAGAAGAGGAAAATTTTTAAGTTTTCGTCGAAAAACCTAAAATTTTGTCGATTTTTTATAGAAAATTGAAAATTTTGACGTCCAAACCTAACTCCAAAGGCGCAAAGCGGACTCCGGAAGGTAGGTAGGAAGGGTAAGTATCTAAATATGTAGTTTAGTTAAAATCTATCGAAGGAATTTTGAAAAAATAATTAATTTGTCTTTTTTCTTAGGTCAAAAAAGTGGGGTAGTCAAAAAATGACGTCACACCAGTGATATGTCAAATTTGAAGGGTTGATGCGTGCCTACAAGCCTGTTGTACGTGATAAACGCAAAAAACCGCTTCAAAATCGGCCTCCTTGAACAAAAGTTATCAAGGGTGTTAGTTTTCTTACGTGGACTTAGGTGGATTTTGGCGTCTCACGGTAAGTATGAAAATCGGTTGTGCGGCAAATTTTTGACGTTCGGTGTGAGCTAGAGGGTCGTGCGATACCTCAAAAGAAGCGTCTCGACGAGCCCTAGCCTTAGGTACGGAAGTTATAAAATAGAGAAGAGGAAAATTTTTAAGTTTTCGTCGAAAAACCTAAAATTTTGTCGATTTTTTATAGAAAATTGAAAATTTTGACGTCCAAACCTAACTCCAAAGGCGCAAAGCGGACTCCGGAAGGTAGGTAGGAAGGGTAAGTATCTAAATATGTAGTTTAGTTAAAATCTATCGAAGGAATTTTGAAAAAATAATTAATTTGTCTTTTTTCTTAGGTCAAAAAAGTGGGGTAGTCAAAAAATGACGTCACACCAGTGATATGTCAAATTTGAAGGGTTGATGCGTGCCTACGAGCCTGTTGTACGTGATAAACGCAAAAAACCGCTTCAAAATCGGCCTCCTTGAACAAAAGTTATCAAGGGTGTTAGTTTTCTTACGTGGACTTAGGTGGATTTTGGCGTCTCACGGTAAGTATGAAAATCGGTTGTGCGGCAAATTTTTGACGTTCGGTGTGAGCTAGAGGGTCGTGCGATACCTCAAAAGAAGCGTCTCGACGAGCCCTAGCCTTAGGTACGGAAGTTATAAAATAGAGAAGAGGAAAATTTTTAAGTTTTCGTCGAAAAACCTAAAATTTTGTCGATTTTTTATAGAAAATTGAAAATTTTGACGTCCAAACCTAACTCCAAAGGCGCAAAGCGGACTCCGGAAGGTAGGTAGGAAGGGTAAGTATCTAAATATGTAGTTTAGTTAAAATCTATCGAAGGAATTTTGAAAAAATAATTAATTTGTCTTTTTTCTTAGGTCAAAAAAGTGGGGTAGTCAAAAAATGACGTCACACCAGTGATATGTCAAATTTGAAGGGTTGATGCGTGCCTACAAGCCTGTTGTACGTGATAAACGCAAAAAACCGCTTCAAAATCGGCCTCCTTGAACAAAAGTTATCAAGGGTGTTAGTTTTCTTACGTGGACTTAGGTGGATTTTGGCGTCTCACGGTAAGTATGAAAATCGGTTGTGCGGCAAATTTTTGACGTTCGGTGTGAGCTAGAGGGTCGTGCGATACCTCAAAAGAAGCGTCTCGACGAGCCCTAGCCTTAGGTACGGAAGTTATAAAATAGAGAAGAGGAAAATTTTTAAGTTTTCGTCGAAAAACCTAAAATTTTGTCGATTTTTTATAGAAAATTGAAAATTTTGACGTCCAAACCTAACTCCAAAGGCGCAAAGCGGACTCCGGAAGGTAGGTAGGAAGGGTAAGTATCTAAATATGTAGTTTAGTTAAAATCTATCGAAGGAATTTTGAAAAAATAATTAATTTGTCTTTTTTCTTAGGTCAAAAAAGTGGGGTAGTCAAAAAATGACGTCACACCAGTGATATGTCAAATTTGAAGGGTTGATGCGTGCCTACAAGCCTGTTGTACGTGATAAACGCAAAAAACCGCTTCAAAATCGGCCTCCTTGAACAAAAGTTATCAAGGGTGTTAGTTTTCTTACGTGGACTTAGGTGGATTTTGGCGTCTCACGGTAAGTATGAAAATCGGTTGTGCGGCAAATTTTTGACGTTCGGTGTGAGCTAGAGGGTCGTGCGATACCTCAAAAGAAGCGTCTCGACGAGCCCTAGCCTTAGGTACGGAAGTTATAAAATAGAGAAGAGGAAAATTTTTAAGTTTTCGTCGAAAAACCTAAAATTTTGTCGATTTTTTATAGAAAATTGAAAATTTTGACGTCCAAACCTAACTCCAAAGGCGCAAAGCGGACTCCGGAAGGTAGGTAGGAAGGGTAAGTATCTAAATATGTAGTTTAGTTAAAATCTATCGAAGGAATTTTGAAAAAATAATTAATTTGTCTTTTTTCTTAGGTCAAAAAAGTGGGGTAGTCAAAAAATGACGTCACACCAGTGATATGTCAAATTTGAAGGGTTGATGCGTGCCTACGAGCCTGTTGTACGTGATAAACGCAAAAAACCGCTTCAAAATCGGCCTCCTTGAACAAAAGTTATCAAGGGTGTTAGTTTTCTTACGTGGACTTAGGTGGATTTTGGCGTCTCACGGTAAGTATGAAAATCGGTTGTGCGGCAAATTTTTGACGTTCGGTGTGAGCTAGAGGGTCGTGCGATACCTCAAAAGAAGCGTCTCGACGAGCCCTAGCCTTAGGTACGGAAGTTATAAAATAGAGAAGAGGAAAATTTTTAAGTTTTCGTCGAAAAACCTAAAATTTTGTCGATTTTTTATAGAAAATTGAAAATTTTGACGTCCAAACCTAACTCCAAAGGCGCAAAGCGGACTCCGGAAGGTAGGTAGGAAGGGTAAGTATCTAAATATGTAGTTTAGTTAAAATCTATCGAAGGAATTTTGAAAAAATAATTAATTTGTCTTTTTTCTTAGGTCAAAAAAGTGGGGTAGTCAAAAAATGACGTCACACCAGTGATATGTCAAATTTGAAGGGTTGATGCGTGCCTACGAGCCTGTTGTACGTGATAAACGCAAAAAACCGCTTCAAAATCGGCCTCCTTGAACAAAAGTTATCAAGGGTGTTAGTTTTCTTACGTGGACTTAGGTGGATTTTGGCGTCTCACGGTAAGTATGAAAATCGGTTGTGCGGCAAATTTTTGACGTTCGGTGTGAGCTAGAGGGTCGTGCGATACCTCAAAAGAAGCGTCTCGACGAGCCCTAGCCTTAGGTACGGAAGTTATAAAATAGAGAAGAGGAAAATTTTTAAGTTTTCGTCGAAAAACCTAAAATTTTGTCGATTTTTTATAGAAAATTGAAAATTTTGACGTCCAAACCTAACTCCAAAGGCGCAAAGCGGACTCCGGAAGGTAGGTAGGAAGGGTAAGTATCTAAATATGTAGTTTAGTTAAAATCTATCGAAGGAATTTTGAAAAAATAATTAATTTGTCTTTTTTCTTAGGTCAAAAAAGTGGGGTAGTCAAAAAATGACGTCACACCAGTGATATGTCAAATTTGAAGGGTTGATGCGTGCCTACAAGCCTGTTGTACGTGATAAACGCAAAAAACCGCTTCAAAATCGGCCTCCTTGAACAAAAGTTATCAAGGGTGTTAGTTTTCTTACGTGGACTTAGGTGGATTTTGGCGTCTCACGGTAAGTATGAAAATCGGTTGTGCGGCAAATTTTTGACGTTCGGTGTGAGCTAGAGGGTCGTGCGATACCTCAAAAGAAGCGTCTCGACGAGCCCTAGCCTTAGGTACGGAAGTTATAAAATAGAGAAGAGGAAAATTTTTAAGTTTTCGTCGAAAAACCTAAAATTTTGTCGATTTTTTATAGAAAATTGAAAATTTTGACGTCCAAACCTAACTCCAAAGGCGCAAAGCGGACTCCGGAAGGTAGGTAGGAAGGGTAAGTATCTAAATATGTAGTTTAGTTAAAATCTATCGAAGGAATTTTGAAAAAATAATTAATTTGTCTTTTTTCTTAGGTCAAAAAAGTGGGGTAGTCAAAAAATGACGTCACACCAGTGATATGTCAAATTTGAAGGGTTGATGCGTGCCTACAAGCCTGTTGTACGTGATAAACGCAAAAAACCGCTTCAAAATCGGCCTCCTTGAACAAAAGTTATCAAGGGTGTTAGTTTTCTTACGTGGACTTAGGTGGATTTTGGCGTCTCACGGTAAGTATGAAAATCGGTTGTGCGGCAAATTTTTGACGTTCGGTGTGAGCTAGAGGGTCGTGCGATACCTCAAAAGAAGCGTCTCGACGAGCCCTAGCCTTAGGTACGGAAGTTATAAAATAGAGAAGAGGAAAATTTTTAAGTTTTCGTCGAAAAACCTAAAATTTTGTCGATTTTTTATAGAAAATTGAAAATTTTGACGTCCAAACCTAACTCCAAAGGCGCAAAGCGGACTCCGGAAGGTAGGTAGGAAGGGTAAGTATCTAAATATGTAGTTTAGTTAAAATCTATCGAAGGAATTTTGAAAAAATAATTAATTTGTCTTTTTTCTTAGGTCAAAAAAGTGGGGTAGTCAAAAAATGACGTCACACCAGTGATATGTCAAATTTGAAGGGTTGATGCGTGCCTACGAGCCTGTTGTACGTGATAAACGCAAAAAACCGCTTCAAAATCGGCCTCCTTGAACAAAAGTTATCAAGGGTGTTAGTTTTCTTACGTGGACTTAGGTGGATTTTGGCGTCTCACGGTAAGTATGAAAATCGGTTGTGCGGCAAATTTTTGACGTTCGGTGTGAGCTAGAGGGTCGTGCGATACCTCAAAAGAAGCGTCTCGACGAGCCCTAGCCTTAGGTACGGAAGTTATAAAATAGAGAAGAGGAAAATTTTTAAGTTTTCGTCGAAAAACCTAAAATTTTGTCGATTTTTTATAGAAAATTGAAAATTTTGACGTCCAAACCTAACTCCAAAGGCGCAAAGCGGACTCCGGAAGGTAGGTAGGAAGGGTAAGTATCTAAATATGTAGTTTAGTTAAAATCTATCGAAGGAATTTTGAAAAAATAATTAATTTGTCTTTTTTCTTAGGTCAAAAAAGTGGGGTAGTCAAAAAATGACGTCACACCAGTGATATGTCAAATTTGAAGGGTTGATGCGTGCCTACGAGCCTGTTGTACGTGATAAACGCAAAAAACCGCTTCAAAATCGGCCTCCTTGAACAAAAGTTATCAAGGGTGTTAGTTTTCTTACGTGGACTTAGGTGGATTTTGGCGTCTCACGGTAAGTATGAAAATCGGTTGTGCGGCAAATTTTTGACGTTCGGTGTGAGCTAGAGGGTCGTGCGATACCTCAAAAGAAGCGTCTCGACGAGCCCTAGCCTTAGGTACGGAAGTTATAAAATAGAGAAGAGGAAAATTTTTAAGTTTTCGTCGAAAAACCTAAAATTTTGTCGATTTTTTATAGAAAATTGAAAATTTTGACGTCCAAACCTAACTCCAAAGGCGCAAAGCGGACTCCGGAAGGTAGGTAGGAAGGGTAAGTATCTAAATATGTAGTTTAGTTAAAATCTATCGAAGGAATTTTGAAAAAATAATTAATTTGTCTTTTTTCTTAGGTCAAAAAAGTGGGGTAGTCAAAAAATGACGTCACACCAGTGATATGTCAAATTTGAAGGGTTGATGCGTGCCTACAAGCCTGTTGTACGTGATAAACGCAAAAAACCGCTTCAAAATCGGCCTCCTTGAACAAAAGTTATCAAGGGTGTTAGTTTTCTTACGTGGACTTAGGTGGATTTTGGCGTCTCACGGTAAGTATGAAAATCGGTTGTGCGGCAAATTTTTGACGTTCGGTGTGAGCTAGAGGGTCGTGCGATACCTCAAAAGAAGCGTCTCGACGAGCCCTAGCCTTAGGTACGGAAGTTATAAAATAGAGAAGAGGAAAATTTTTAAGTTTTCGTCGAAAAACCTAAAATTTTGTCGATTTTTTATAGAAAATTGAAAATTTTGACGTCCAAACCTAACTCCAAAGGCGCAAAGCGGACTCCGGAAGGTAGGTAGGAAGGGTAAGTATCTAAATATGTAGTTTAGTTAAAATCTATCGAAGGAATTTTGAAAAAATAATTAATTTGTCTTTTTTCTTAGGTCAAAAAAGTGGGGTAGTCAAAAAATGACGTCACACCAGTGATATGTCAAATTTGAAGGGTTGATGCGTGCCTACAAGCCTGTTGTACGTGATAAACGCAAAAAACCGCTTCAAAATCGGCCTCCTTGAACAAAAGTTATCAAGGGTGTTAGTTTTCTTACGTGGACTTAGGTGGATTTTGGCGTCTCACGGTAAGTATGAAAATCGGTTGTGCGGCAAATTTTTGACGTTCGGTGTGAGCTAGAGGGTCGTGCGATACCTCAAAAGAAGCGTCTCGACGAGCCCTAGCCTTAGGTACGGAAGTTATAAAATAGAGAAGAGGAAAATTTTTAAGTTTTCGTCGAAAAACCTAAAATTTTGTCGATTTTTTATAGAAAATTGAAAATTTTGACGTCCAAACCTAACTCCAAAGGCGCAAAGCGGACTCCGGAAGGTAGGTAGGAAGGGTAAGTATCTAAATATGTAGTTTAGTTAAAATCTATCGAAGGAATTTTGAAAAAATAATTAATTTGTCTTTTTTCTTAGGTCAAAAAAGTGGGGTAGTCAAAAAATGACGTCACACCAGTGATATGTCAAATTTGAAGGGTTGATGCGTGCCTACAAGCCTGTTGTACGTGATAAACGCAAAAAACCGCTTCAAAATCGGCCTCCTTGAACAAAAGTTATCAAGGGTGTTAGTTTTCTTACGTGGACTTAGGTGGATTTTGGCGTCTCACGGTAAGTATGAAAATCGGTTGTGCGGCAAATTTTTGACGTTCGGTGTGAGCTAGAGGGTCGTGCGATACCTCAAAAGAAGCGTCTCGACGAGCCCTAGCCTTAGGTACGGAAGTTATAAAATAGAGAAGAGGAAAATTTTTAAGTTTTCGTCGAAAAACCTAAAATTTTGTCGATTTTTTATAGAAAATTGAAAATTTTGACGTCCAAACCTAACTCCAAAGGCGCAAAGCGGACTCCGGAAGGTAGGTAGGAAGGGTAAGTATCTAAATATGTAGTTTAGTTAAAATCTATCGAAGGAATTTTGAAAAAATAATTAATTTGTCTTTTTTCTTAGGTCAAAAAAGTGGGGTAGTCAAAAAATGACGTCACACCAGTGATATGTCAAATTTGAAGGGTTGATGCGTGCCTACGAGCCTGTTGTACGTGATAAACGCAAAAAACCGCTTCAAAATCGGCCTCCTTGAACAAAAGTTATCAAGGGTGTTAGTTTTCTTACGTGGACTTAGGTGGATTTTGGCGTCTCACGGTAAGTATGAAAATCGGTTGTGCGGCAAATTTTTGACGTTCGGTGTGAGCTAGAGGGTCGTGCGATACCTCAAAAGAAGCGTCTCGACGAGCCCTAGCCTTAGGTACGGAAGTTATAAAATAGAGAAGAGGAAAATTTTTAAGTTTTCGTCGAAAAACCTAAAATTTTGTCGATTTTTTATAGAAAATTGAAAATTTTGACGTCCAAACCTAACTCCAAAGGCGCAAAGCGGACTCCGGAAGGTAGGTAGGAAGGGTAAGTATCTAAATATGTAGTTTAGTTAAAATCTATCGAAGGAATTTTGAAAAAATAATTAATTTGTCTTTTTTCTTAGGTCAAAAAAGTGGGGTAGTCAAAAAATGACGTCACACCAGTGATATGTCAAATTTGAAGGGTTGATGCGTGCCTACAAGCCTGTTGTACGTGATAAACGCAAAAAACCGCTTCAAAATCGGCCTCCTTGAACAAAAGTTATCAAGGGTGTTAGTTTTCTTACGTGGACTTAGGTGGATTTTGGCGTCTCACGGTAAGTATGAAAATCGGTTGTGCGGCAAATTTTTGACGTTCGGTGTGAGCTAGAGGGTCGTGCGATACCTCAAAAGAAGCGTCTCGACGAGCCCTAGCCTTAGGTACGGAAGTTATAAAATAGAGAAGAGGAAAATTTTTAAGTTTTCGTCGAAAAACCTAAAATTTTGTCGATTTTTTATAGAAAATTGAAAATTTTGACGTCCAAACCTAACTCCAAAGGCGCAAAGCGGACTCCGGAAGGTAGGTAGGAAGGGTAAGTATCTAAATATGTAGTTTAGTTAAAATCTATCGAAGGAATTTTGAAAAAATAATTAATTTGTCTTTTTTCTTAGGTCAAAAAAGTGGGGTAGTCAAAAAATGACGTCACACCAGTGATATGTCAAATTTGAAGGGTTGATGCGTGCCTACAAGCCTGTTGTACGTGATAAACGCAAAAAACCGCTTCAAAATCGGCCTCCTTGAACAAAAGTTATCAAGGGTGTTAGTTTTCTTACGTGGACTTAGGTGGATTTTGGCGTCTCACGGTAAGTATGAAAATCGGTTGTGCGGCAAATTTTTGACGTTCGGTGTGAGCTAGAGGGTCGTGCGATACCTCAAAAGAAGCGTCTCGACGAGCCCTAGCCTTAGGTACGGAAGTTATAAAATAGAGAAGAGGAAAATTTTTAAGTTTTCGTCGAAAAACCTAAAATTTTGTCGATTTTTTATAGAAAATTGAAAATTTTGACGTCCAAACCTAACTCCAAAGGCGCAAAGCGGACTCCGGAAGGTAGGTAGGAAGGGTAAGTATCTAAATATGTAGTTTAGTTAAAATCTATCGAAGGAATTTTGAAAAAATAATTAATTTGTCTTTTTTCTTAGGTCAAAAAAGTGGGGTAGTCAAAAAATGACGTCACACCAGTGATATGTCAAATTTGAAGGGTTGATGCGTGCCTACAAGCCTGTTGTACGTGATAAACGCAAAAAACCGCTTCAAAATCGGCCTCCTTGAACAAAAGTTATCAAGGGTGTTAGTTTTCTTACGTGGACTTAGGTGGATTTTGGCGTCTCACGGTAAGTATGAAAATCGGTTGTGCGGCAAATTTTTGACGTTCGGTGTGAGCTAGAGGGTCGTGCGATACCTCAAAAGAAGCGTCTCGACGAGCCCTAGCCTTAGGTACGGAAGTTATAAAATAGAGAAGAGGAAAATTTTTAAGTTTTCGTCGAAAAACCTAAAATTTTGTCGATTTTTTATAGAAAATTGAAAATTTTGACGTCCAAACCTAACTCCAAAGGCGCAAAGCGGACTCCGGAAGGTAGGTAGGAAGGGTAAGTATCTAAATATGTAGTTTAGTTAAAATCTATCGAAGGAATTTTGAAAAAATAATTAATTTGTCTTTTTTCTTAGGTCAAAAAAGTGGGGTAGTCAAAAAATGACGTCACACCAGTGATATGTCAAATTTGAAGGGTTGATGCGTGCCTACGAGCCTGTTGTACGTGATAAACGCAAAAAACCGCTTCAAAATCGGCCTCCTTGAACAAAAGTTATCAAGGGTGTTAGTTTTCTTACGTGGACTTAGGTGGATTTTGGCGTCTCACGGTAAGTATGAAAATCGGTTGTGCGGCAAATTTTTGACGTTCGGTGTGAGCTAGAGGGTCGTGCGATACCTCAAAAGAAGCGTCTCGACGAGCCCTAGCCTTAGGTACGGAAGTTATAAAATAGAGAAGAGGAAAATTTTTAAGTTTTCGTCGAAAAACCTAAAATTTTGTCGATTTTTTATAGAAAATTGAAAATTTTGACGTCCAAACCTAACTCCAAAGGCGCAAAGCGGACTCCGGAAGGTAGGTAGGAAGGGTAAGTATCTAAATATGTAGTTTAGTTAAAATCTATCGAAGGAATTTTGAAAAAATAATTAATTTGTCTTTTTTCTTAGGTCAAAAAAGTGGGGTAGTCAAAAAATGACGTCACACCAGTGATATGTCAAATTTGAAGGGTTGATGCGTGCCTACAAGCCTGTTGTACGTGATAAACGCAAAAAACCGCTTCAAAATCGGCCTCCTTGAACAAAAGTTATCAAGGGTGTTAGTTTTCTTACGTGGACTTAGGTGGATTTTGGCGTCTCACGGTAAGTATGAAAATCGGTTGTGCGGCAAATTTTTGACGTTCGGTGTGAGCTAGAGGGTCGTGCGATACCTCAAAAGAAGCGTCTCGACGAGCCCTAGCCTTAGGTACGGAAGTTATAAAATAGAGAAGAGGAAAATTTTTAAGTTTTCGTCGAAAAACCTAAAATTTTGTCGATTTTTTATAGAAAATTGAAAATTTTGACGTCCAAACCTAACTCCAAAGGCGCAAAGCGGACTCCGGAAGGTAGGTAGGAAGGGTAAGTATCTAAATATGTAGTTTAGTTAAAATCTATCGAAGGAATTTTGAAAAAATAATTAATTTGTCTTTTTTCTTAGGTCAAAAAAGTGGGGTAGTCAAAAAATGACGTCACACCAGTGATATGTCAAATTTGAAGGGTTGATGCGTGCCTACAAGCCTGTTGTACGTGATAAACGCAAAAAACCGCTTCAAAATCGGCCTCCTTGAACAAAAGTTATCAAGGGTGTTAGTTTTCTTACGTGGACTTAGGTGGATTTTGGCGTCTCACGGTAAGTATGAAAATCGGTTGTGCGGCAAATTTTTGACGTTCGGTGTGAGCTAGAGGGTCGTGCGATACCTCAAAAGAAGCGTCTCGACGAGCCCTAGCCTTAGGTACGGAAGTTATAAAATAGAGAAGAGGAAAATTTTTAAGTTTTCGTCGAAAAACCTAAAATTTTGTCGATTTTTTATAGAAAATTGAAAATTTTGACGTCCAAACCTAACTCCAAAGGCGCAAAGCGGACTCCGGAAGGTAGGTAGGAAGGGTAAGTATCTAAATATGTAGTTTAGTTAAAATCTATCGAAGGAATTTTGAAAAAATAATTAATTTGTCTTTTTTCTTAGGTCAAAAAAGTGGGGTAGTCAAAAAATGACGTCACACCAGTGATATGTCAAATTTGAAGGGTTGATGCGTGCCTACGAGCCTGTTGTACGTGATAAACGCAAAAAACCGCTTCAAAATCGGCCTCCTTGAACAAAAGTTATCAAGGGTGTTAGTTTTCTTACGTGGACTTAGGTGGATTTTGGCGTCTCACGGTAAGTATGAAAATCGGTTGTGCGGCAAATTTTTGACGTTCGGTGTGAGCTAGAGGGTCGTGCGATACCTCAAAAGAAGCGTCTCGACGAGCCCTAGCCTTAGGTACGGAAGTTATAAAATAGAGAAGAGGAAAATTTTTAAGTTTTCGTCGAAAAACCTAAAATTTTGTCGATTTTTTATAGAAAATTGAAAATTTTGACGTCCAAACCTAACTCCAAAGGCGCAAAGCGGACTCCGGAAGGTAGGTAGGAAGGGTAAGTATCTAAATATGTAGTTTAGTTAAAATCTATCGAAGGAATTTTGAAAAAATAATTAATTTGTCTTTTTTCTTAGGTCAAAAAAGTGGGGTAGTCAAAAAATGACGTCACACCAGTGATATGTCAAATTTGAAGGGTTGATGCGTGCCTACGAGCCTGTTGTACGTGATAAACGCAAAAAACCGCTTCAAAATCGGCCTCCTTGAACAAAAGTTATCAAGGGTGTTAGTTTTCTTACGTGGACTTAGGTGGATTTTGGCGTCTCACGGTAAGTATGAAAATCGGTTGTGCGGCAAATTTTTGACGTTCGGTGTGAGCTAGAGGGTCGTGCGATACCTCAAAAGAAGCGTCTCGACGAGCCCTAGCCTTAGGTACGGAAGTTATAAAATAGAGAAGAGGAAAATTTTTAAGTTTTCGTCGAAAAACCTAAAATTTTGTCGATTTTTTATAGAAAATTGAAAATTTTGACGTCCAAACCTAACTCCAAAGGCGCAAAGCGGACTCCGGAAGGTAGGTAGGAAGGGTAAGTATCTAAATATGTAGTTTAGTTAAAATCTATCGAAGGAATTTTGAAAAAATAATTAATTTGTCTTTTTTCTTAGGTCAAAAAAGTGGGGTAGTCAAAAAATGACGTCACACCAGTGATATGTCAAATTTGAAGGGTTGATGCGTGCCTACAAGCCTGTTGTACGTGATAAACGCAAAAAACCGCTTCAAAATCGGCCTCCTTGAACAAAAGTTATCAAGGGTGTTAGTTTTCTTACGTGGACTTAGGTGGATTTTGGCGTCTCACGGTAAGTATGAAAATCGGTTGTGCGGCAAATTTTTGACGTTCGGTGTGAGCTAGAGGGTCGTGCGATACCTCAAAAGAAGCGTCTCGACGAGCCCTAGCCTTAGGTACGGAAGTTATAAAATAGAGAAGAGGAAAATTTTTAAGTTTTCGTCGAAAAACCTAAAATTTTGTCGATTTTTTATAGAAAATTGAAAATTTTGACGTCCAAACCTAACTCCAAAGGCGCAAAGCGGACTCCGGAAGGTAGGTAGGAAGGGTAAGTATCTAAATATGTAGTTTAGTTAAAATCTATCGAAGGAATTTTGAAAAAATAATTAATTTGTCTTTTTTCTTAGGTCAAAAAAGTGGGGTAGTCAAAAAATGACGTCACACCAGTGATATGTCAAATTTGAAGGGTTGATGCGTGCCTACAAGCCTGTTGTACGTGATAAACGCAAAAAACCGCTTCAAAATCGGCCTCCTTGAACAAAAGTTATCAAGGGTGTTAGTTTTCTTACGTGGACTTAGGTGGATTTTGGCGTCTCACGGTAAGTATGAAAATCGGTTGTGCGGCAAATTTTTGACGTTCGGTGTGAGCTAGAGGGTCGTGCGATACCTCAAAAGAAGCGTCTCGACGAGCCCTAGCCTTAGGTACGGAAGTTATAAAATAGAGAAGAGGAAAATTTTTAAGTTTTCGTCGAAAAACCTAAAATTTTGTCGATTTTTTATAGAAAATTGAAAATTTTGACGTCCAAACCTAACTCCAAAGGCGCAAAGCGGACTCCGGAAGGTAGGTAGGAAGGGTAAGTATCTAAATATGTAGTTTAGTTAAAATCTATCGAAGGAATTTTGAAAAAATAATTAATTTGTCTTTTTTCTTAGGTCAAAAAAGTGGGGTAGTCAAAAAATGACGTCACACCAGTGATATGTCAAATTTGAAGGGTTGATGCGTGCCTACGAGCCTGTTGTACGTGATAAACGCAAAAAACCGCTTCAAAATCGGCCTCCTTGAACAAAAGTTATCAAGGGTGTTAGTTTTCTTACGTGGACTTAGGTGGATTTTGGCGTCTCACGGTAAGTATGAAAATCGGTTGTGCGGCAAATTTTTGACGTTCGGTGTGAGCTAGAGGGTCGTGCGATACCTCAAAAGAAGCGTCTCGACGAGCCCTAGCCTTAGGTACGGAAGTTATAAAATAGAGAAGAGGAAAATTTTTAAGTTTTCGTCGAAAAACCTAAAATTTTGTCGATTTTTTATAGAAAATTGAAAATTTTGACGTCCAAACCTAACTCCAAAGGCGCAAAGCGGACTCCGGAAGGTAGGTAGGAAGGGTAAGTATCTAAATATGTAGTTTAGTTAAAATCTATCGAAGGAATTTTGAAAAAATAATTAATTTGTCTTTTTTCTTAGGTCAAAAAAGTGGGGTAGTCAAAAAATGACGTCACACCAGTGATATGTCAAATTTGAAGGGTTGATGCGTGCCTACGAGCCTGTTGTACGTGATAAACGCAAAAAACCGCTTCAAAATCGGCCTCCTTGAACAAAAGTTATCAAGGGTGTTAGTTTTCTTACGTGGACTTAGGTGGATTTTGGCGTCTCACGGTAAGTATGAAAATCGGTTGTGCGGCAAATTTTTGACGTTCGGTGTGAGCTAGAGGGTCGTGCGATACCTCAAAAGAAGCGTCTCGACGAGCCCTAGCCTTAGGTACGGAAGTTATAAAATAGAGAAGAGGAAAATTTTTAAGTTTTCGTCGAAAAACCTAAAATTTTGTCGATTTTTTATAGAAAATTGAAAATTTTGACGTCCAAACCTAACTCCAAAGGCGCAAAGCGGACTCCGGAAGGTAGGTAGGAAGGGTAAGTATCTAAATATGTAGTTTAGTTAAAATCTATCGAAGGAATTTTGAAAAAATAATTAATTTGTCTTTTTTCTTAGGTCAAAAAAGTGGGGTAGTCAAAAAATGACGTCACACCAGTGATATGTCAAATTTGAAGGGTTGATGCGTGCCTACAAGCCTGTTGTACGTGATAAACGCAAAAAACCGCTTCAAAATCGGCCTCCTTGAACAAAAGTTATCAAGGGTGTTAGTTTTCTTACGTGGACTTAGGTGGATTTTGGCGTCTCACGGTAAGTATGAAAATCGGTTGTGCGGCAAATTTTTGACGTTCGGTGTGAGCTAGAGGGTCGTGCGATACCTCAAAAGAAGCGTCTCGACGAGCCCTAGCCTTAGGTACGGAAGTTATAAAATAGAGAAGAGGAAAATTTTTAAGTTTTCGTCGAAAAACCTAAAATTTTGTCGATTTTTTATAGAAAATTGAAAATTTTGACGTCCAAACCTAACTCCAAAGGCGCAAAGCGGACTCCGGAAGGTAGGTAGGAAGGGTAAGTATCTAAATATGTAGTTTAGTTAAAATCTATCGAAGGAATTTTGAAAAAATAATTAATTTGTCTTTTTTCTTAGGTCAAAAAAGTGGGGTAGTCAAAAAATGACGTCACACCAGTGATATGTCAAATTTGAAGGGTTGATGCGTGCCTACAAGCCTGTTGTACGTGATAAACGCAAAAAACCGCTTCAAAATCGGCCTCCTTGAACAAAAGTTATCAAGGGTGTTAGTTTTCTTACGTGGACTTAGGTGGATTTTGGCGTCTCACGGTAAGTATGAAAATCGGTTGTGCGGCAAATTTTTGACGTTCGGTGTGAGCTAGAGGGTCGTGCGATACCTCAAAAGAAGCGTCTCGACGAGCCCTAGCCTTAGGTACGGAAGTTATAAAATAGAGAAGAGGAAAATTTTTAAGTTTTCGTCGAAAAACCTAAAATTTTGTCGATTTTTTATAGAAAATTGAAAATTTTGACGTCCAAACCTAACTCCAAAGGCGCAAAGCGGACTCCGGAAGGTAGGTAGGAAGGGTAAGTATCTAAATATGTAGTTTAGTTAAAATCTATCGAAGGAATTTTGAAAAAATAATTAATTTGTCTTTTTTCTTAGGTCAAAAAAGTGGGGTAGTCAAAAAATGACGTCACACCAGTGATATGTCAAATTTGAAGGGTTGATGCGTGCCTACAAGCCTGTTGTACGTGATAAACGCAAAAAACCGCTTCAAAATCGGCCTCCTTGAACAAAAGTTATCAAGGGTTAGGTTAGGTTAGGTTAGGTTAGGTTAGGTTAGGTTAGGTTGCGCCCGGACCCGACGGGGTTCCTGGTCGAGCTCTCGTCCTAGCTCTGAAGGAGCTAGAGCCCCAGCTGAGAGGGCTCTTCACGGCATGCCTCGAGCAGGGTCAGTTTCCCAGTGTGTGGAAGGAGGGGAGGCTGGTCCTGCTCAAGAAGGAGGGGCGCCCCGCGGACTCGCCGTCCGCGTATCGGCCCATAGTGCTGCTCGACGAGGCGGGCAAACTGTTTGAGCGGATTATCGCCGATCGCCTCGTCAGCCACTTGTGCAGGGAGGGGCCGGACCTGGACGACAACCAGTTCGGTTTTCGTCGGGGGCGCTCCACAGTAGATGCCATCATGCGCGTGAGGGCCCTGGCGGAGGAGACGGTGTCCCGGGGTGGGGTGGTGCTGGCGGTGTCTTTGGACATCTCCAACGCCTTTAACACCCTACCCTGGAGTTGTATCCGGGAGGCACTGATTTACCATCGCGTGCCTCTCTATCTCCGCCGCACGGTAGGGGCTTATCTACAAAGTAGATGCGTCACATATCGGGGACGTGACGGTGCCGGTCGGCACCTCATGTCGTGCGGTGTTCCGCAAGGATCGGTCTTGGGACCGCTCCTGTGGAACATCGGCTATGACTGGGTGCTGAGAGGCGAGCTTCCGTCGGGCGCCGACTTGACGTGCTATGCGGACGACACGCTAGTCACAGCCCGGGGGAGCTCGCACAGGGAAGCGACGTTGATAGCCACGGCTGCGGTGTCACAGGTGGTGAACCGCATCCGGCGCCTGGGCCTGGAGGTGGCCCTGAACAAGTCGGAGGCCATAGTGTTTCATGGCCCCCGACGTGCGCCGGCGCCGGGATCACACATCGTGGTCAGCGGGGCCCGGATAGCTGTCGAGTCCACCATGAAGTATCTGGGATTGGTGCTCGACAGCCGATGGGAATTCGGACCCCACTTCCGGCGGCTGGCGCCCAAGCTGATGGGTGCAGCGGGCGCACTTTCAACGTTGCTTCCCAACTTGGGGGGCCCGAGCGCCGCTTGTAGGCGGTTGTACGTGGGAATCGTGCGATCCATGGCCCTGTATGGGGCCCCTGTGTGGGCGCTGGACCTGACGGCCAGTACTCTCGCCATTCTGCGCAAACCGCAGAGGGCGATGGCCGTCAGAGTCGTCCGCGGGTATCGCACGATTTCCTACGAGGCGGCTTGCGTCCTGGCCGGATCCCCGCCCTGGGACCTAGAGGCGAAAGTACTCGCGTCATTATACCGATGGCGCGAGGAAGAGCGGGCACGGGGCTCGAACCCGGTGCAGCGTCAGATCGCGCTGCGCCGGGAAGAGCTCCGTCAGGTCTTGGTGGCGGAATGGCGGCAGAGGCTTCTGCGCCCTACCGCTGGCCTCGCTACCGTCGAGGCGATCCGGCCAGTACTCGACGACTGGCTCGGGAGAAGGCACGGCTCCCTGTCGTTCAGGGTGACGCAGGTGCTGTCGGGGCACGGTTGCTTCGGCAAGTTCCTGTGCCGCATAGACAGGGAGCCGGACGCTCGGTGCCACCACTGCGTCCATTGCGGGGAGGACACGGCGCAACACACGCTCGCCGAGTGTGTGGCTTGGGAAGAGCAGCGCCGTGTCCTCACAAACGAGGTAGGAGTCGACCTGTCGCTGCCGGCCGTGGTGCGGAAGATGGTCGGTAGGGCAGAGTCGTGGGACGCGGTGGTGTCCTTCTGCGAGGACGTGATGTCGCAGAAGGAATCTGCGGAACGGGAGAGGGAAATCACGACTCCCTTCCCGGGCCGCAGAAGGCGCACCGGGCGCAGGAGAAGGGCGGACAACGCCCTTTTCCGCCCCCCATAAACGGGTCCAGGGGTGAGGGACCTGGGGAAGTCCCCGCCCCCTTTTCGATGGACCCGAGGCGGAGGCGCGCGCGGGTGTCGGCGCGCGCCTCTGAGACGATGCACGGGGTAGTTTAACACCTCACTACCCCGTGCAGGAGGCGAGGCCCGGCCAGCCGGGCCAGCACTAGTGCGGGGCTGCGGAAGAATCTGGATTCCCGCGGCCCCGCGCGCACGTGCGAGGAGACACCGGGGTGGTTTTAGCCGGTAAGAGTCCGGCACACCCCTCCGCCTCTCCCCAGGCGGAGGATAGTCCATGAGGATTTCCCCCCGGAAAAAAAAAAAAAAAAAAAAAAAAAAAAAAAAAAAAAAAAAAAGGTTAGGTTAGGTTAGGTTAGGTTAGGTTAGGTTAGGTTAGGTTAGGTTAGGTTAGGTTAGGTTAGGTTAGGTTAGGTTAGGTTAGGTTAGGTTAGGTTAGGTTAGGTTAGGTTAGGTTAGGTTAGGTTAGGTTAGGTTAGGTTAGGTTAGGTTAGGTTAGGTTAGGTTAGGTTAGGTTAGGTTAGGTTAGGTTAGGTTAGGTTAGGTTAGGTTAGGTTAGGTTAGGTTAGGTTAGGTTAGGTTAGGTTAGGTTAGGTTAGGTTAGGTTAGGTTAGGTTAGGTTAGGTTAGGTTAGGTTAGGTTAGGTTAGGTTAGGTTAGGTTAGGTTAGGTTAGGTTAGGTTAGGTTAGGTTTTTTTTTTTTTTTTTTTTTTTTTTTTTTTTTTTTTTTTTTTTTTTTTTTTTTTTTTTTTTTTTTTTTTTTTTTTTTCTGCCTTTCCCCGTTCATGTGAACAACGGGATCTTGTATATCTACTTTTCACATTCATTCCAGTTCTCGCATTTATGCCTCTCGCACTTTCAAGCTTCATACTACACTTTCATCCATCACCTTTCTTTCTTAGCCGGGGAGACTCCCGCTACTTCTAAAAACACTTTCTACAATATTACTTCTGTTATCGGGGGAATAAATATTTCCAGGGTGTTTCAATTTATTGATGCAAACTTTTTATACATTTAACATCGATGAACTTAGAGGATATCTTTATAACTTAACATTTGTTTGTTCTAATCTATACATTATTTTGCTTTATTGGCTGTTCTCTTATATTCTAACATTTTTATATCTTAATTTATACTTATATTCTATTTACAATTTTTAAATTTTACTGCTTAAAGTAATACAAGATGTTCTTATTCTACGTTCTTATGCCTAGTTTTACACTATTGTTCCTTGTTTTATATTACAGCTAGATATTAAAATTTGTATATTTTTTGTCTATTTAAAATTTTTAACACTTTTGAACCATATGACTGTAACTCATTATTTAACTTTCTCACTTATTCTACCTTAATTTAGTTTCTATTTTATTCGTGACAATAATATATATAATATACTTATTATATCTACATTTATTGCCTTTTCTTTACTATTTTATTTTTTAACTTCTTGTTACTATTTAATTTTCGGGGCACACATTTGCTGTTCGTGTGAGTGTATTTGTGTATGTGTGTGGTGTTGATATAATCGTATATATTTACTATATATTCAGTATATCTGTGAATTGTCTGTCGTTTTCCGGTTTCCATCACTCTTTTCATTTTGACAAGTAGATATTGTTTTCTGTACTCCCGGTTTGTGTATGTCATGTCTATGTATGTGTGTGTTACGTATTCCCCGTGAAGTGAGTCAGAGGTATGCAGTGTTTGCGCGAGCCAGGTAGTCCCATTTCTGCCGGACGGGGCACTCTGCACTAAATGCGTTATGGTCGGTTTTCTGCAGCCTTGAGTGCGAGCAGTTGCAGCACTGCGGATCGTTCCCCGCGATGAAATCTGCGCATTTTTCGCGCAGATGCGGTCCGCCGCAGTGGCTGCATCTGTCCGCACCTTCGGTGCAAAATTTCCGACCATGTCCAAACGCTAAACATTTCGTGCATTGGACGAGCGGGGACTGGTCCTCCACCCTGATTCTTTGCAGGTCGAGGTAAAGGGCTCCAGCCTCCGTCATCCTCTGCCATACTATCGGTCTGACCTGGACCACAACATGCGCAGTCTTCGGGTTCTTTGTCCTTTTTTTGAATTTTACAGTCATTTCTTTTTCCTTTTCCTCCAGTCCTATGAAAATGTTTTCATTCTGCGAGTGTAGCGCGTTAATCATCTCGTCGTCCTCACTGTCCAAGAAGACGTCTTTGAGGACGACGAGTGGATTTTTATTTTGCATTCGTGCCACTACTAACCCCTCCCCTTTACTTTCAATTCTAGCCTTAACTTTTTCGAGTTCGTCTTCCGTATCGCACCCTATAATTACCGTCTGATTTTTTGCCTTTCTAACCTTGTTTACCTTAAGGCCGGTTGCTCTGGCATCGACCGCCTTCTTCACCCTTTGGAGCACCTCGTCGGCAGTCTCCTGACTGCCTTCGATAGTGACGGCCATCGAGTGAAGTGCCGGCCGCTGCCCGAGCTTGGTGGCCGCGACGCTGGCATACGTCCTGGAGATAGGTATTTGCTCGCCTGTGACCACACCCTTAGCGACTTCGCTCACCGAAGCTCTAGTCGCTGCGACATCGCCGGCAATACCATCGAGCTTACCGTCGAGGGTGTCCTGGGCATGGCCGATGACTTTGACACACTTGGTGGCGTGGTCAACAGCCGCCCCGACCTCGTCGATTCTGTCGATGATCTTGTCGATGATGTCGGAGCCACCATCGTCGCGGAGAGCAGTTTGCTCATCGAAGGATGAGGTCATCTTAGCTTCTAGTTCGTTAAGCCGCATCTTAATGTTTGTTTCCACTTGACCCAGGCGTTCCAGAATGTGATCTTCGTGTTCTGGTGATGTTACTAAAGTGGCCGTCTGTGGTTTTGCCGCTGCTTCCAAACATTGCATACGCTTACTGAGCTCGTAGAGGACCCGCTGGCCCCTATCCGACTGTACCTCCAGGAAGCTTTTGATATCTTTCCTCATTTGAGGGTATTCGCGGACTTTTGACGGGATATCCTCAAAAGTTTTCATTAGTTCCTGGAGGAGATGGTCGCTAGGCATTACAGCGTAGTTGTCCTGCTGTTTTTTGTAGGCCTGCATGTTGTCCAGGGACCTTCTACTCCGCTCAGGTCTACGGATGAATGTTCTCGCAGCGTCCTGCACTGCGGGTGGTGCGGCAGAAGGACTAGGGGTGGTGGATTTAGCGGCAGACGTCGTCGGAGTGCGGTACATTGTGTGTAGTGTGTATGTGCTTGTGTGTATCTGTGTGTAATGTGGTGTGCAGTAGGTCTTGCGAGGGAACGGGGAAAATTGTCAGTTTACTTGTCTGACCCTGTATATGGGGGTCAGCGTCAAAATAGGTGTAAATAGTAAAATATAAAATTGTAAAGTTAAATTTTCCAAGTCTGTTCTAGGTAGATTTATGTCTACCTAAGTCTAATTTAAAGCTTATATATGTATGTCCCTTACCCTTCTCAATGCTTAATATTTTTAAATAAAATAAAAATATTTTTATTTGAGGGGGTGAGGGGGGGTCCAAAATCAGGAGGGGGGGTCCTCTTACAGGACTCTCACCGTGGTGTCACACCAAGGCCGAATCCGCAATCCGTTTTTCGCTATCTCACTTATTGCCCGAGATATCGAAACTTTAAAGTAAGGGTAGGTTTTGTGGGGGATGGAGTCCAGACCAGGGGGGATGGAGTCCCGTCACACGACTTTGACCTTGTGGTGTCGGTCTCCGACACCACATAAGGCCGAATTTGAGGTCAGAATTCTCCTATCTCCTCTGGTTTACGAGATACTAACTAGGCTCAAAGCATAACCTCCCTTTCTGACCTCGATATGTCGGGCAAAACTTGTAAGTGAGATAGCTACGGCTGCTATGGTGCGATTTCGGTGGATGACGGCTTGTTTGAAAGGTCTTATTGAGACCTACACCCTGAGATGATTTAGGGTCCAAAAATTTGCAACCCTTGTTAGCTACCCTATAAAGAAAGTATATAAATTTTGAATTTAGGCCACAGGCAGAGGCACAGTGAATTTTATGTTCAGGAAAGTATCTAAATAAAATAAATTAGGGGAGAAAATTACGTTTTGGTAGCCAGACTTGTTGGTAATTTGATACCTACCCCCTGAGACAAGTTGAAATTTTTGAAGTTTAGGCCTTGTTTTAGTGTATAAATATCGTATATTTTTAAAATTTAAAAGCAGTGGAGGTGGTTTTTGGCCACTCCCTACCTGGTCCCGTAAACAAAATACAAAAATATTAATTAAATAAAAAGTCAACTTTCGAATCGCGATCTCGGTGCAAACTTTGTTGTGCGGTTGCACTAAAATGTAAACAAAAATGTTAACGAGTATCGCGACTCCAAAAAAGGTCCAAAAATTTCAAATTAAAAACTAAAATACTCACTATGACCTAAACTATTCTATATAAATATTAAAATCTGCGCGCCGTTTGATTTTCACCCTCTTCTAGGGGTTTGCTTTGGTGTCACTTTCCCGGTCAACCGCAAATAGCTTTGTTTTTGTATACTGACTAAATTAATTTGAAATATCAATTTAGCTATTTATCGGAGGTCTGTTGTTTAACACTTTTATTAAAATTAATTTTTAAAATATAATCGGAAGGGGGTTGTAATTTCGTATTTTTTGAAGTAATTACTTAGTATGCACTTTTAAACATGAATTTTGAGTAAACCCCTATTCTAAAAAATCTAAAAATTTGGAAAAATAAAGTTTAGGAGGTTTACTTACTGGTAAAAATTTAAAAAAGGGGGGTTGTCGATTTATTTTAGCCGGAAAATGACACCAAATTTTCTCCCAATTTTGCTGACCTTTGAGGCGCTGTAACTCCGTCCTGGGTTGTCCAATTTTCTTGTTCGAAGTGTCAGCGAACTGGTCTCGTCAAGCCGCTTCCAATGGTGTATCACACGTCTATCCAGCTGTGCTGGAGGTCGAACCTCGTGCCACGTGCTGAGAGGTTTTTCGTGATAACTTCGCCGATTTTCCACCGGAAAAATCCGGGATGCTGACCCGAAGATGGGCCCGGCCGAGACGAAGATTTTGACCCCAAAAAAGTGGGGGGTCGTCGATCTGATTCGAGCGGCGTTTCACAAAAACACAAAAAAATTTGGTTTTTTGACCACAACTTTCACGTACTTTCTTTAATCACTGCGCGGTTTTCACTACTGTGTTGGTCGCACTGAGACGCGTACGTGGATATATAACACTTGTACTTTCGCGAGAAAAAACCTATTTTTAGGATTTTAGAGGACGGAGCGTGGAAAAAACGTGGCGCTCGCGGTCAGGGCTGCCAGCAGACTCTGGGTTAGGTTAGGTTAGGTTAGGTTAGGTTAGGTTAGGTTAGGTTAGGTTAGGTTAGGTTAGGTTAGGTTAGGTTAGGTTAGGTTAGGTTAGGTTAGGTTGGGGTGCGTGCATGAAGACCTCCCCGCGTGCTCGGTGGCTGCTGGTCCCTTTCGGATACGTCCGGGGGGAAGAGCAGTCACTGGGCCTGGTGCACCCTGGGTCACGGACAATAATCTCTTCGCGGGGGGTAGGGTAGAGGAGTATTATTGTCCGGAGCAAACTTCTGCAGGAGGGGTTGCTCCTGCCCCGTCGACGTAGTCGATTAGGCAAGGACGCGACCACACCCGCTTAGGTGCAGGCGCATCTAAGCGGGGTTCGGTTGTCTCCTCATCCATTGAGGAGCAAACCATTCGGCGGGTCCGCTGAGTCGGGTTGGCCGGACAGCGGACGGAGGCATGCTTTAATGCCGCCGTCGGGGGGCTTGGCTTAACCGCCCGGCCCCAGAGGAAGGACACCTCTAAGATAAAAAACCACCCAATCCCAAGTTTTGGGAGCGCGGCGAGGGGATGAATGGCCGTTGGGTGTACGGTCGTTAGCGCTCCCACCTGCTGGTACCTGCCGCCCCCAGCAGTATGTAGGCTTACCGGGGTATGTCAGCCTCTGCCCCGGTGGACATCTTTTGCTATTCGACTCGTGGGATTAGACATGGAAAACTTAATTAAAACTAACAAAAAACAAAACGATGCAGTGGGTGTTAAAGTACCTTTGGTACAGATAGAGCGGTTGGGTGGGCTGTCGGACTCCGACAGTACGTCCAGCCTTATGAGTGTGGCGAGCGCAGTGAGTGTCAACTCACGCCTGCGCAAACGCCCAAGGGAGGGCGCAGACTCAGGGTCGGACTCGGCCCTGAGCAATGCAGCGGTGCCGGCCTCCAAAGTCGGCACCAAAAAAGGAGGACTAGGTAGGCCCGCCACTACCGGCAAATACGTCGGTATCGGCCTATCGAGGCGTGAGGCTGCGGCTGCAGTGAAGGCCGCAGCAGCTGCCCAAAAACGGGAGGAGGATGAGCGGCAGATTGCGGCTCTGACGAAAAGAGTGACGGAAGGGAGAGTCACTCGGCTGTCGGAGTCGTCGTCTGCCATTTCTGATGTCGAGGCAGAAGATTTACCTGCCTCCGACCTCAACCGGAGGATGGAAGACGCAGTTGCGGCCATTAAAAGGGTGGGCAAGGTCTCCAAGGGCCTAAGCGGCTGTAGTCAGAAGGCGCTCAAAGAGGCTACGGCCTCGATACTGGAGAGTGCCCAGGTGCTAATGTCTCGCACCACTTCCGAGGAGACAGCGCTGCTGAGGGCTCAGAACGCCAAGCTCGCAGCGCAAATGGCGGAGCTCCGAAAGGAGCACGAGGAGCTCAAAGCGGAGATGCTCAATTTCCGCCGTGAGCACCTCAGGCAGGAGGTGGGCCTTCCGCCCACATCATTACAACCGCAACCGCAGTTGCCGTCGACGCAAGAAGCGGAGTTGGCTCGCCTGATCCGTCAGGAAATGGCGAGTTTCAACGCTCGCTTCTCGGTGCTGGAGGGGAAGATCCTACGTCCTCCCCTAGCTGCAGACCAACGCAGTGCACCGGCGCCGACATATGCGGCCCAAGCAGCAGCACCTCGTGCCGCCCAACCGGCACAACCGTCTGCTGCCAACCCTGGATGGACCTCAACATCTGCCGCCTCGCAAAATGCGGGGCCCAAATCCAACCGGCAGATGAAGAAAGAGGCTAAACTGGCCAAAAAGGCAGTTGGTGCGAGTGCTCCACCTGCATTAGATACCAGGCCAGTGGCTCGCGAACCCGCCAATAGACCTGTGGCGGAGTGGACGATGGTTGGCGCCGCCAAGAAATCTAAAAAGGCGCGCCAGCGGGCCAGACAGCAGGCCAAGAAAAAGGAAGCGGCGGCCAAGCGCCAGACCGCAAGGCTAGTTACCCCCCGCTCAACAGCTGTGGTGCTCACCTTACAGCCAGGGGCGGAGGAACGTGGCCTTACATATGCTGGGATCCTGGCAAAAGCGAAAGCTAACATTTCGCTCAGTGATCTCGGCATCGCAGGCCTCCGGTGCAAAACAACAGCCACCGGAGGTCGGCTTCTGGAAATTTCGGGGACCACTAGTGGTCCCAAAGCAGACGCCCTTGCTGATAAGCTCAGGGCGTCACTAGGAAGTGACGATGTCAGAGTGTCCAGGCCAACCAAGTGCGCAGATCTGCGCATTTCGGGCCTGGACGACTCTGTGACACAAGAGGAGGTCGCCGCTGCCATCGCCAAAGCTGGAGGATGCCCGCCGGAGCAAATCAAGGCGGGCACGATACGCCGGGGAGCCTCCGGTCTCGGGACAGTTTTAGTCAGCTGTCCCGTAGCGGCGGCCAAAAAACTCCAGGACAAGCGTCTTCTTGTCGGATGGGTCTCGGCGCAGGTAACTCTCCTGGCGCCCAAGCCCTATCGGTGCTACCGCTGCCTTGAAGGAGGACATGCGGGGGCACGGTGCACCGCTGGGGTAGACCGCAGCCAACTGTGCTTCCGCTGCGGTCAGCCTGGTCACAAGGCTGGCTCTTGCACTGCCACGCCGCACTGCGTCATCTGTGCGGCATCTGGCAAGCCAGCCGATCATCAGACCGGAACAAAGGCTTGCGCCAGGCCCAATAAGGCAAGAAGACAACCGGCTCATCCACCGGTCACCCAGGACAGGACGATAGAGGCAACCAGCTCCTCGCAGCCGGTTCACCCACCGGTTGCGGCAGAACATCCGCCGAGGGCTGGGGAGGAGACAACGGCCATGGACACACAATAATGGCCCTACGTCGTCTCCTCCAAGCCAACATAAACCACTGCGCCAGGGCTCAGGACCTTTTGCTCCAAAGCATGGCGCAGTGGTCGATCGACATGGCAGTTGTTGCCGAGCCGTATTTTGTTCCACCCAGGGATGACTGGGTGTGCGACACGAACCGCTCGGTGGCACTGCTTGTGAGGTCAGCCGCTGACACCCTTCCCTTCGAGTCCGTCACCCGAGGGCGGGGCTATGTCGCGGCAGTATGGGGAAACATTGTGGTCGTGGGGGTGTATCTCGCCCCTAGCCTTTCTCTCGCCGACGTGGAGGAGATAATTATGGAGATGGGCACAGTCGTCAGTCGTAGCCGTCCTCGTCCCGCGATCGTCCTGGGGGACTTCAATGCCAAATCTATGGCTTGGGGCTCCCCAGCTACGGATGTGCGGGGCGAGTTAGTGGAGGAGTGGGCGGTCGAGCAGGGCCTGCTTCTCCTAAACCGGGGTTCCGTGCAGACGTGCGTGCGGCAGCGGGGTGGGTCTATAGTGGACCTGTCGTTCGCTAGCCCCGCTCTCGCGCGCACTGTCCAAGACTGGCACGTGTTGGAGGAGGTGGAGACGCTGTCCGATCATCGATATATTCGATTAAGCGTCTCCGCCCAGACCTCGGTGGGGCCGGTCCAAGCGGCTCCAGTGGGCATTGGAGACGGCCCGCGTTGGGCACTGAAGAGGCTGGATAGGGAGGCTCTCCTGGAGGCCTCTATCGTCAAGGCCTGGCTGGATTCTCCGGACAGGCCAACCAACATCGACGAAGAGGCGGAGTGGTTCCGGGAGAGCATGTCGCACATCTGCGACGCTGGCATGCCCCGAGTCCGGCCATTACCATCCAGGCGCCAAGTGTATTGGTGGTCGCAAGCGATTGCGCAGTTGCGCATCGCTTGTGTGCAGGTGCGACGCCAGTACGCAAGGTGCCGAAGAAGACGCCGTCGCCCCGTTACTGCGGCGGACGAACAGGAAGAGGCGGAACTTTACGACCGCTATAGAGAGGCGAAGAGCGCCCTCCAGCTGGCCATTGCCCGGGCAAAGGCTCAGGCCAACCAACAACTGCTGGAGACGCTAGACCGAGACCCTTGGGGACGCCCCTACCTCATGGTACGGGGCAAGCTTCGGCAATGGGCTCCCCCTCTGTCTCGGAGTCTCCAGCCACAGCTGCTGGAGGAGGTGGTGTGTGCGCTGTTTCCGGCCAGACCGGAACACACGCCACCAGCTATGGTTCCGCCTCACAGTGTGCCCGACGCGGAAGACGACATTGACGACGACGTGCCCGAAGTGACCCGGGTAGAGATGAGAGTGGCGGTGGCTCGCATCAGAAACACCGCCCCAGGGCCCGACGGCATTCCAGGCCGTGCATGGGTCCTGGCCATGAAGGCTCTCGGGCCCCGATTAGCGGGGCTCTTAAGCGCATGTTTGGAGCGGGGCCAGTTTCCAAGCCGGTGGAAGACCGGAAAGCTGGTCCTGCTCAGGAAGGAGGGGCGCCCTGCAGACTCGCCGTCTGCGTACCGGCCAATCGTGTTGCTGGACGAGGTGTGTAAGATCTTTGAGCGAATCATCGCCAGTCGCCTCGTTCAGCACATGACTAGGGAGGGGCCAGATTTGGCGGACAACCAGTTTGGTTTCCGCCAGGGGCGCTCCACGGTGGATGCAATCATGCGCGTAAGGGTCCTTGCGGAGGAGGCAGTCGCCCGGGGTGAGGTGGTCTTGGCGGTGTCGCTAGACATCGCCAACGCTTTCAACACCTTGCCCTGGAGTACCATCCGAGAGGCACTCCGGTATCACGGGGTGCCGCGCTACCTCCAACGCATAGTCGGGGCCTACTTGTCCGAAAGATCGGTAGTGTACCCGGGTCGAGAAGGATGGGGTCGGCGAGAGACGTCGTGCGGCGTTCCGCAGGGGTCGGTGTTGGGGCCGCTCCTGTGGAACATAGGGTACGACTGGGCACTGCGCGGTGCGCTTCTCCACGGCGTCGGCGTCATTTGTTACGCCGACGATACGCTAGTTACAGCGCGTGGGAAGTCGTACCGGCAGGCGGCCATACGCGCGACTGCTGGTGTCGCGCACGTCGTGGGTAGGATTCGGCGGCTGGGCTTAGAGGTGGCATTGCACAAGTCCGAGGCCCTGTGTTTTCATGGGCCGAGGATGAAGCCACCTCCAGGGTCCAGTATAATAGTAGGAGGGGTCTCCATCGCTGTCGGGACGACGATGAAATACCTCGGACTCGTTCTCGACAGTCGATGGAACTTCGGGCCGCACTTCACACGGCTCGCCCCCCGGTTGTTGGGCGCCGCTTCTGCGCTCTCGCGCTTGCTGCCCAACTTGGGGGGGCCCAACTCCTCCTGCCGGAGGCTCTACATGGGGGTCGTACGGTCGATGGCGCTTTACGCCGCGCCAGTGTGGGCGGATGCCCTGACGGCCCGCAACGTCGCCGCGCTGCGAAGGCCACAGCGCGCGATGGCCGTCAGGATCATAAGGGGATACCGTACGATCTCCTTTGAGGCAGCGAGCCTCCTAGCCGGATCCCCGCCCTGGGATCTCGACGCAAAGCTCCTCGCGTCGCTCTATTGGTGGCGCGCGGAGGCGGTCGAACGGGGCGAGCGCCTGGTGCCTCGACAAGTTGAGGCACGCAGGGCAGAACTCCGCCAGGTCCTAGTGGCGGAGTGGCAGACGCGCTTAGCGCAACCCACGGCGGGGCACGCCGCTGTAGCGGCGGTAAGGCCCATTTTGGAGGAGTGGCTCGATAGGAGCCACGGCGCCCTCAGCTTCCGGCTGACGCAGATACTTACCGGACACGGATGTTTCGGGAAGTACCTGTGTCGCATAGGACGGGAGCCGACGTCCCAGTGCCATCATTGTGATGATTGCCGCGTCGACACGGCGCTGCATACGTTGGTGGAGTGCCCAGCTTGGGCTGAGCAGCGCCGTGACTTGGTCGCGGCCGTAGGTGCTGCGGGAAATCTCTCGCTTCCGACTGTTGTGCATACCATGGTCGGGAGCGAGACAGGGTGGGGTGCCGTCGCCTCCTTTTGCGAGTTTGTCATGCTTGCAAAGGAGGCGGCGGAAAGGGAAAGAGAGGCTGCCTCCTCTCTCCCCTCCCGCAGCAGACGCACTGGGCGTCGCAGGGTGGCCGATTTCCGGCCACCGTAGGGCGCGGCCTGCGGACGACAGACTCGGGGCGTCTAGTCGTCCAACCAGCAGCAGGCCTCGAGGCGGCGGCGTCGTGTTCCGCGCGCGCCTCTTAGTGGAGTCCTGCGGCCGGGGTGACGGCCGCAGTGGGTGACGGGGCCCGCCTGAGTATCTGGTGGGCCAATACCCGTCGGGGGGTTGCGACGAATGCTTCGGCGATACCCGCCCCTCCGACACATGGGTAGATGAGGAACACGGGTTGGTTTTTAGTCAGTAAGAGTCTGACAGTACCCTTTGCCCTTCCCCCAGGGCCTAGGGTCTCCATGAGGATTTTCCAACCCGATATCAAAAAAAAAAAAAAAAAAAAAGGTTAGGTTAGGTTAGGTTAGGTTAGGTTAGGTTAGGTTAGGTTAGGTTAGGTTAGGTTAGGTTAGGTTAGGTTAGGTTAGGTTAGGTTAGGTTAGGTTAGGTTAGGTTAGGTTTTTTTTTTTTTTTTTTTTTTTTTTTTTTTTTTCTGCTTTTCCCCGATCGTGGTGTCATCGGGTCCTTATATATCTATATAACTCATACATTCCAGTTCTCTCACGTATTCCTCTCGCACTTCCATGCTGCATACTTGGTCTTTCTTTCATTCATCCACATTTGTTCTTTGCCGGGTGGGACTCCCGCTACTCTATTCATTTCTTTATTTATACTTTAATTTGGGAAAAATAAAGTCTCTTACAGTGTTGTATACATTTTTGTTTTTACATATCTGCTGCTCATGCTGTACATAAATTGGCCTTTAAGGTTTTAACAACATAATTTAAGTTTTCAAATGTTTCTTTCATTTTCATTGTATTTTAACAATTCTGTTAACCAGTTTAGTCCTGTTTTCTAACATTTCTAAATACTTAATTATATTATGTCTGTAAGTCTTACATCAGTATATTCTATTTTGCTTTTCATCTTATTTCTAACATTTTTCTATTTTATATTTCTTAGTGCTATTCTTACATCTATAAATCTTTCATCGAATATATACTTTTGATTATTTTCTTACAGCTAACATTTCTTTCGTTTACTATTTTTAGGCAACATTTTTATTTATATTATTGTTATACGTCTACGTGTATACAAATTCACTTGATCTAACCATTTAACATTTAGCAGGGTTGGTGAGTTTTCTGTTGTAACTTTTCTATTTTTCTTATACTCATGTTTTGCAAAGGCAATAATATATATATACTAAGTTTATACATATTTATTGTCTATTTCTTATGCTAGTTTTTTATTTCATACTTAATTTTTAATTGTTTTGGGTTGCTGTTTGTGTTCATGTAGGTGTTTTTGTGCTGATATAATAGTGTATATTCATTATACCTTTTGTATATCAGTATGTTTTCGTGTTATCATGTATTTCGTGCTTGTGTGTGTCGTGTTTATGTTTCTGTGTGCTGTTGTGACTATGTGTGCGTGTTGTGTAATATCCTGCTAATGGGTTATGCATATGCGGTGTTTGCGCGAGCCAAGTAGTCCCACTTTTTTCGCACCGGACATTCGGCGCTAAACGCATTGTGGTCGGTCTTTCGCAACCCAGAGTGTGAACAATTGCAGCACTGCGGTTCGTTTCCTGCGGTATAGTCTGCGCATTTCTCACGCAGATGTGGTCCTCCGCAGTGACTACACTTGTCCACACTCTCGGTGCAAAATTTCCGTCCATGACCGAACGCTAGGCACTTCGTGCATTGGATGAGCGGAGACTGGTCCTCGACTCTGACCCTTTGAAGGTCGAGATAGAGGGCTCCAGCTTCCGTCATCCTCTGCCATACTAGAGGCCTCACCTGTAGGATAACGTGCAGGGTCTTAGGATTTTTTGTGCGTTTTTTAAATTTTACGGCTATTTCTCTGTCCTGTTCAGGTAGGCCAACGAAAATGTCCTTGTTCTGGGCGTGAAGCGCCTGAATTATGTCCTCATCCTCGCTTTCCACAAACACATCCTTCAGGACAACGAGAGGGTTTTTGTTTGTCATAGGCGCCACTATAAGTCCATTCCCACGACTCTCTATTATTTCCTGGACTTTCTTCATTTCCTCTTCTGTGTCGCAACCCAATATAATTGTTTGGTTCTTGGCCTTACGAACCTTGTTTATTTTGAGGCCGGTGCCCCTGGCGTCAACCGCCTTTTTCACCCTAGCGAGCACCTCGTCAGCAGTCTCCTGACTACCTTCGAGGGTGACCGCCATCGAGTGAAGTGCAGGGCGGTGGACGGGTTTTGTTGCTGCGACACTGGCGTATGACCTATTTAAGGGCTCGCATGTCTGCTTATCTTTTACAACCTCAGTTATCGTTTCTCTAACCACTGCGACATCACCGGCAATATCATCGAGTTTGTCGCCGAGGCCAGTCTGAGAGCGGCCCATGACCTTAACGTCCTCAGACGTATGGTCAATGACCGCTTTGGCTTCTTCGATTTTGTCGATGATCTTGTCAATGATGTCGGACCCGCCATCGTCGCGAAGTGCGGTTTGCTCATCAAAACACAAAACCATCTTCTCCTCTAGTTGGTTCAGTCGCGTTTGCAGCTGAGTCTCCACTTTCCCCAGCTTCTCGAGGATGTGGGCATCCTGTGCCGGCAACCTGGCTTCACTGGATGATTGTGGTATGGTTCCTGTTGCTTGCAAACTGGTCACACGCTTGCTTAGCTCGAACAGGATACGGAGGCACCTGTCAGACTGCCCCACCAGGAAGGTCTTGATGTCCTTCCTCATTTGAGGGTACTCTTGGACTTTTGAGGGGATATCCTCAAAAGTCTGCATCACTTCCTGAAGGAGCGAGTCGATTGGTCTCGTCGCGTAATCGTCTAAATGCCTGTTATAAATCGCCATGTTGTCAAGCGATCTCCTTTTCCGGTCTGGTCTCCGGATAAAGGTCCGAGCCGCGTCCTGCGCTGGTGAAGATGGCGTTTCAGGAGGGCTAGAAGTGGCTGGTTTACTGGCGGCGCCGGAGGTTATCGGTGTGCGGAACATGTTTTGCGAGTGTGTATGTGTGTTATGAGTAGATCGGGGAAAATTGTCCCTTTGTATTGTTTTTCAGACCCTGTAAAGGGGGGTCTGTGTCACGTTTAAAATAAAATAAACTAGAATATACACAATATGCTATAAAAATTTCGTAGAGTCTAGCTCTATCAAGTTATTTTTACATTTACAATGCAAGGGGGGATTTAGCTAGTGTTTGAGAGCCCTCAGGAGCCGATTCCCGTCAAATTAAGGATAGAAAAAATTTTTGACTCTACGTAGAGTCGGTCAAGAGATAGGTCTCTCCAAGCCCTTTCGATTGAACCCAAACACGACTACTCTAGCCCAAGGGGTTCCGGAGAAATCACGGTCCAAAGTTCTGGATGCCAGTACAAGATGGCGGCCAGAATTCAGTTATCGCAGGTTTTCTCCCGAACCGCTCGTCCAAAAACTGCCGTGCTTGGGGTCTCCTGATTGGGCTCGATGAGCTCTATCAATTAAAACGGGTTTCAGCTGAAAAAAATTCAGCTACTGAAAACTCCTGAAAAAGCACTAGCAGAACAGGACAGGTACTGCCTTTGTCCCCAAAGAAAACCAGAGCCTTCTACGACTTCCGGTTCGGAAGTTATCAGCGTCTGAAATCCGTTTGACAGTTGCAAAATTGTCAAAGTCGATCTCTGACCCCGTATAACTTGCCTTACAGTAGTCGTAGAACACCCGTGTTTGGACTTATTTGGCTTGTCCTGACCCGCTCTATCTTCCCAGGCAATTTTCAGGTTCCTGAAACTTCCGGTTCCGAAATGCCTGAAACACTGCGTGCCGAGTAGAGGCCGACTCGCCAAGCACAGCTAAGAAAACCCCAACCCCCTAGGACCACGGAGTGCAGAGCTATGTCCGGTCGAAGTTTGCCAAGATGGCCGTCCAGCTGTCAAATGCTGACTTCGCTCGGCTATATCTCCGCAGCCGTAAGTCGGAGAGAGGTGCGATCCTCAATGCTGTGTCCAGCTCCACCTCCACTATCCACACACAGTGCTTTCAGGGTTCAGAATTTTCAGTCCTGAAAGACGCCTGAAAAACCAGCCTTCCTATACCCTAAGCGTTCCAAACACAGTGATGTGGTCAGAATATTTTTAAAATACTATAACCTTATAATTAGGAGTAATTTATAGTCATCAAGAACAAAGAACATGTAAACAAAAGTTTGGAATTTTTTGAAAGTTTAGGCCTAAATATCTATGTTAAAAAGCGTCTTATCAAAAATTTAAAAACGTGGGGGGTGGTTTTTGACCAAGCCCTACCCGGTTACATTAACAAAAATACAAAATTTTCAAAACTGAAAGAGTCGATTTTCAAATCGCGATGTCGAGGATAACTTTGTTTTGCGGTTTTTGCCGCTAGTAACAAAAACGCTAACTCGCACCGCGACTCGAATTTCGCTCCAAAAATTATAGTTTAAAAACTACGTTACTCACTAGGACCTAAACTATCTAATGAACTAAATTAAGTCTGCGCGCAATAATGTTTTCACCCTTTTTTAAGGGTTCGTTTTGGTGCCGTACTCCCTCAGTAACAACAATTGTCCTTGTTTTTGTATAAAATTAAATTTTTCAAAAATTTTTAAATATGGTATTTATAAAAGACCTTTAATAGTATTATTTTGATGCAAGTAATGTTATTAATTTAGATATTAAAGAGGTGGAATAATTAAATTTAAAGTTTTGAATTTTTAAGCGTATTTTGTATTAGAAATTTTGAAAAAACTACTCGGTCAAAAAATCTGAAAATTTGGAAAAATGTAGTAAGGGTAGTAACCTATGCAACACAATTATAAAAATAGGGGGTTACCGATTTAGTTTTCGGGGAAAACGACACCAAAAAATTTAACAATTTTGCCGACCTTTGCGGGGGTGCAGCTTCGTCCAGGGTAGTCCGATTTTCCTGATCTTGGTGTCAAAACACTCGCCTTGACGAGACGCTTCTTTTGATGTGTCACACGCCTGTCCAGCTGTGCTGGAGGTTGAGATCGGTGGCACGTGGAAAACAGGAAGTCCGGGATTACGTCGGCAGTTTTCACCGGAAAAATCCCGAATATAGCCCAGTTTATAGGCCTCTCGAAGACGATTGTTACGACCCCAAAAAAGTGGGGGGTCGTCGATCTCGTTGCTGCAGCGTTGCACAAAAACACTTAGAAATCACGTTTTTCGACCACAACTTTCACAAACTTTCTCCAATCACTGCACGGTTTTCACTTTCGTGTTGTTCACACTGAGACGCGTACGTGGATATATTACACTTGTATATTCGCGCGAAAAAACCTATTTTTAAGATTTTAGAGGTCGGAGCGTGGAAAAAACGTGGCGCTCGCGGTCAGGGCTGCCAGCAGACTCCGGGTTAGGTTAGGTTAGGTTAGGTTAGGTTAGGTTAGGTTAGGTTAGGTTAGGTTAGGTTAGGTTAGGTTAGGTTAGGTTAGGTTAGGTTAGGTTAGGTTAGGTTAGGTTAGGTTAGGTTAGGTTAGGTTAGGTTAGGTTAGGTTAGGTTAGGTTAGGTTAGGTTAGGTTAGGTTAGGTTAGGTTAGGTTAGGTTAGGTTAGGTTAGGTTAGGTTAGGTTAGGTTAGGTTAGGTTAGGTTAGGTTAGGTTAGGTTAGGTTAGGTTAGGTTAGGTTAGGTTAGGTTAGGTTAGGTTAGGTTAGGTTAGGTTAGGTTAGGTTAGGTTAGGTTAGGTTAGGTTAGGTTAGGTTAGGTTAGGTTAGGTTAGGTTAGGTTAGGTTAGGTTAGGTTAGGTTAGGTTAGGTTAGGTTAGGTTAGGTTAGGTTAGGTTAGGTTAGGTTAGGTTAGGTTAGGTTAGGTTAGGTTAGGTTAGGTTAGGTTAGGTTAGGTTAGGTTAGGTTAGGTTAGGTTAGGTTAGGTTAGGTTAGGTTAGGTTAGGTTAGGTTAGGTTAGGTTAGGTTAGGTTAGGTTAGGTTAGGTTAGGTTAGGTTAGGTTAGGTTAGGTTAGGTTAGGTTAGGTTAGGTTAGGTTAGGTTAGGTTAGGTTAGGTTAGGTTAGGTTAGGTTAGGTTAGGTTAGGTTAGGTTAGGTTAGGTTAGGTTAGGTTAGGTTAGGTTAGGTTAGGTTAGGTTAGGTTAGGTTAGGTTAGGTTAGGTTAGGTTAGGTTAGGTTAGGTTAGGTTAGGTTAGGTTAGGTTAGGTTAGGTTAGGTTAGGTTAGGTTAGGTTAGGTTAGGTTAGGTTAGGTTAGGTTAGGTTAGGTTAGGTTAGGTTAGGTTAGGTTAGGTTAGGTTAGGTTAGGTTAGGTTAGGTTAGGTTAGGTTAGGTTAGGTTAGGTTAGGTTAGGTTAGGTTAGGTTAGGTTAGGTTAGGTTAGGTTAGGTTAGGTTAGGTTAGGTTAGGTTAGGTTAGGTTAGGTTAGGTTAGGTTAGGTTAGGTTAGGTTAGGTTAGGTTAGGTTAGGTTAGGTTAGGTTAGGTTAGGTTAGGTTAGGTTAGGTTAGGTTAGGTTAGGTTAGGTTAGGTTAGGTTAGGTTAGGTTAGGTTAGGTTAGGTTAGGTTAGGTTAGGTTAGGTTAGGTTAGGTTAGGTTAGGTTAGGTTAGGTTAGGTTAGGTTAGGTTAGGTTAGGTTAGGTTAGGTTAGGTTAGGTTAGGTTAGGTTAGGTTAGGTTAGGTTAGGTTAGGTTAGGTTAGGTTAGGTTAGGTTAGGTTAGGTTAGGTTAGGTTAGGTTAGGTTAGGTTAGGTTAGGTTAGGTTAGGTTAGGTTAGGTTAGGTTAGGTTAGGTTAGGTTAGGTTAGGTTAGGTTAGGTTAGGTTAGGTTAGGTTAGGTTAGGTTAGGTTAGGTTAGGTTAGGTTAGGTTAGGTTAGGTTAGGTTAGGTTAGGTTAGGTTAGGTTAGGTTAGGTTAGGTTAGGTTAGGTTAGGTTAGGTTAGGTTAGGTTAGGTTAGGTTAGGTTAGGTTAGGTTAGGTTAGGTTAGGTTAGGTTAGGTTAGGTTAGGTTAGGTTAGGTTAGGTTAGGTTAGGTTAGGTTAGGTTAGGTTAGGTTAGGTTAGGTTAGGTTAGGTTAGGTTAGGTTAGGTTAGGTTAGGTTAGGTTAGGTTAGGTTAGGTTAGGTTAGGTTAGGTTAGGTTAGGTTAGGTTAGGTTAGGTTAGGTTAGGTTAGGTTAGGTTAGGTTAGGTTAGGTTAGGTTAGGTTAGGTTAGGTTAGGTTAGGTTAGGTTAGGTTAGGTTAGGTTAGGTTAGGTTAGGTTAGGTTAGGTTAGGTTAGGTTAGGTTAGGTTAGGTTAGGTTAGGTTAGGTTAGGTTAGGTTAGGTTAGGTTAGGTTAGGTTAGGTTAGGTTAGGTTAGGTTAGGTTAGGTTAGGTTAGGTTAGGTTAGGTTAGGTTAGGTTAGGTTAGGTTAGGTTAGGTTAGGTTAGGTTAGGTTAGGTTAGGTTAGGTTAGGTTAGGTTAGGTTAGGTTAGGTTAGGTTAGGTTAGGTTAGGTTAGGTTAGGTTAGGTTAGGTTAGGTTAGGTTAGGTTAGGTTAGGTTAGGTTAGGTTAGGTTAGGTTAGGTTAGGTTAGGTTAGGTTAGGTTAGGTTAGGTTAGGTTAGGTTAGGTTAGGTTAGGTTAGGTTAGGTTAGGTTAGGTTAGGTTAGGTTAGGTTAGGTTAGGTTAGGTTAGGTTAGGTTAGGTTAGGTTAGGTTAGGTTAGGTTAGGTTAGGTTAGGTTAGGTTAGGTTAGGTTAGGTTAGGTTAGGTTAGGTTAGGTTAGGTTAGGTTAGGTTAGGTTAGGTTAGGTTAGGTTAGGTTAGGTTAGGTTAGGTTAGGTTAGGTTAGGTTAGGTTAGGTTAGGTTAGGTTAGGTTAGGTTAGGTTAGGTTAGGTTAGGTTAGGTTAGGTTAGGTTAGGTTAGGTTAGGTTAGGTTAGGTTAGGTTAGGTTAGGTTAGGTTAGGTTAGGTTAGGTTAGGTTAGGTTAGGTTAGGTTAGGTTAGGTTAGGTTAGGTTAGGTTAGGTTAGGTTAGGTTAGGTTAGGTTAGGTTAGGTTAGGTTAGGTTAGGTTAGGTTAGGTTAGGTTAGGTTAGGTTAGGTTAGGTTAGGTTAGGTTAGGTTAGGTTAGGTTAGGTTAGGTTAGGTTAGGTTAGGTTAGGTTAGGTTAGGTTAGGTTAGGTTAGGTTAGGTTAGGTTAGGTTAGGTTAGGTTAGGTTAGGTTAGGTTAGGTTAGGTTAGGTTAGGTTAGGTTAGGTTAGGTTAGGTTAGGTTAGGTTAGGTTAGGTTAGGTTAGGTTAGGTTAGGTTAGGTTAGGTTAGGTTAGGTTAGGTTAGGTTAGGTTAGGTTAGGTTAGGTTAGGTTAGGTTAGGTTAGGTTAGGTTAGGTTAGGTTAGGTTAGGTTAGGTTAGGTTAGGTTAGGTTAGGTTAGGTTAGGTTAGGTTAGGTTAGGTTAGGTTAGGTTAGGTTAGGTTAGGTTAGGTTAGGTTAGGTTAGGTTAGGTTAGGTTAGGTTAGGTTAGGTTAGGTTAGGTTAGGTTAGGTTAGGTTAGGTTAGGTTAGGTTAGGTTAGGTTAGGTTAGGTTAGGTTAGGTTAGGTTAGGTTAGGTTAGGTTAGGTTAGGTTAGGTTAGGTTAGGTTAGGTTAGGTTAGGTTAGGTTAGGTTAGGTTAGGTTAGGTTAGGTTAGGTTAGGTTAGGTTAGGTTAGGTTAGGTTAGGTTAGGTTAGGTTAGGTTAGGTTAGGTTAGGTTAGGTTAGGTTAGGTTAGGTTAGGTTAGGTTAGGTTAGGTTAGGTTAGGTTAGGTTAGGTTAGGTTAGGTTAGGTTAGGTTAGGTTAGGTTAGGTTAGGTTAGGTTAGGTTAGGTTAGGTTAGGTTAGGTTAGGTTAGGTTAGGTTAGGTTAGGTTAGGTTAGGTTAGGTTAGGTTAGGTTAGGTTAGGTTAGGTTAGGTTAGGTTAGGTTAGGTTAGGTTAGGTTAGGTTAGGTTAGGTTAGGTTAGGTTAGGTTAGGTTAGGTTAGGTTAGGTTAGGTTAGGTTAGGTTAGGTTAGGTTAGGTTAGGTTAGGTTAGGTTAGGTTAGGTTAGGTTAGGTTAGGTTAGGTTAGGTTAGGTTAGGTTAGGTTAGGTTAGGTTAGGTTAGGTTAGGTTAGGTTAGGTTAGGTTAGGTTAGGTTAGGTTAGGTTAGGTTAGGTTAGGTTAGGTTAGGTTAGGTTAGGTTAGGTTAGGTTAGGTTAGGTTAGGTTAGGTTAGGTTAGGTTAGGTTAGGTTAGGTTAGGTTAGGTTAGGTTAGGTTAGGTTAGGTTAGGTTAGGTTAGGTTAGGTTAGGTTAGGTTAGGTTAGGTTAGGTTAGGTTAGGTTAGGTTAGGTTAGGTTAGGTTAGGTTAGGTTAGGTTAGGTTAGGTTAGGTTAGGTTAGGTTAGGTTAGGTTAGGTTAGGTTAGGTTAGGTTAGGTTAGGTTAGGTTAGGTTAGGTTAGGTTAGGTTAGGTTAGGTTAGGTTAGGTTAGGTTAGGTTAGGTTAGGTTAGGTTAGGTTAGGTTAGGTTAGGTTAGGTTAGGTTAGGTTAGGTTAGGTTAGGTTAGGTTAGGTTAGGTTAGGTTAGGTTAGGTTAGGTTAGGTTAGGTTAGGTTAGGTTAGGTTAGGTTAGGTTAGGTTAGGTTAGGTTAGGTTAGGTTAGGTTAGGTTAGGTTAGGTTAGGTTAGGTTAGGTTAGGTTAGGTTAGGTTAGGTTAGGTTAGGTTAGGTTAGGTTAGGTTAGGTTAGGTTAGGTTAGGTTAGGTTAGGTTAGGTTAGGTTAGGTTAGGTTAGGTTAGGTTAGGTTAGGTTAGGTTAGGTTAGGTTAGGTTAGGTTAGGTTAGGTTAGGTTAGGTTAGGTTAGGTTAGGTTAGGTTAGGTTAGGTTAGGTTAGGTTAGGTTAGGTTAGGTTAGGTTAGGTTAGGTTAGGTTAGGTTAGGTTAGGTTAGGTTAGGTTAGGTTAGGTTAGGTTAGGTTAGGTTAGGTTAGGTTAGGTTAGGTTAGGTTAGGTTAGGTTAGGTTAGGTTAGGTTAGGTTAGGTTAGGTTAGGTTAGGTTAGGTTAGGTTAGGTTAGGTTAGGTTAGGTTAGGTTAGGTTAGGTTAGGTTAGGTTAGGTTAGGTTAGGTTAGGTTAGGTTAGGTTAGGTTAGGTTAGGTTAGGTTAGGTTAGGTTAGGTTAGGTTAGGTTAGGTTAGGTTAGGTTAGGTTAGGTTAGGTTAGGTTAGGTTAGGTTAGGTTAGGTTAGGTTAGGTTAGGTTAGGTTAGGTTAGGTTAGGTTAGGTTAGGTTAGGTTAGGTTAGGTTAGGTTAGGTTAGGTTAGGTTAGGTTAGGTTAGGTTAGGTTAGGTTAGGTTAGGTTAGGTTAGGTTAGGTTAGGTTAGGTTAGGTTAGGTTAGGTTAG